>JBAKBP010008630.1:0-89792 GCA_037953745.1 Lithodes maja | reverse complement strand
TGAAGGGTTTTTAAATCAGGTGAGTTGATGTGAAGTTTAGATATATTAGCTGAGATATTTGGGAGAGTGAGAAACATATCGTTCACGTTGTATAGTTGATAGAGTTCAGTTAGGTGGTAATTTGTGGGGTAAATGGTTACCTTGGAAGAGGTGATAGAGCAAGTGTCAGGGATAATGATGAGACCAGAAATTACCTGATCAGAAGATGGAATATCATTCTGACAAGAGATGGAGATGGTAGTGTCAGAAGGGAAATAAAGGTGATGAGAGTGAGACACATGAGCATGATAGAAGGGTTTCTTAGCAACTTCCTTGAACTGGCAATGTTCTATAATGGAATTATTGTGAATCAAGGCACTAGCACAGCCGTCAGCATGGAAGGGGATTAACTTGAGAGCAAAGGCTGGGCAAATGGCCTGGGATATAATAGGGGAGTGACAGAGAGTAGAGAATGAATAATCATCCAACCAGGCGTGGTGATTCTCGGAAGTGGAGATGAACAAGTTGCTGAAGGAGTTGTCCAAAGAAACTAATTGATTGTTGAGGAAAAAGGGGAAAGGAGTGATCATGTAATGGGCGAAAGAAATGGATGATGCAAATGGAATAATAAGCATATATTCATGGTTATACATGTGGACATCTATATATCCATATAATAGTTCAATTTGGTCAAGCGGGAACACTGGTAAGAGGCGGAAATCAATGCCGGCCTGAGTGATGATTTTCCTCAGACTACTCAAGGGAAGAAGATCTGAGCTCACTATACCGTGTTCAGCATCGTTGAGGGCGTTTAAGAGTCTACCAAAGTCTGACTCTAATTTCATAGAGATAAAATAAATGTTGTCAAGTTGGGTAGCGATTTCTAGAATGTTTTCAAGAAATGAGGTAATATCAGAGAGTTCATTAATGGTAGATTCCGCTTTACTCATGAGAGATTGTAAGTCGTTAACATGAGTAGAAATTTCATTAATATTATCTAATTGGATCTCCACTAACTTTTCTTGGCTTCTGAGGGTATTTTCTACTTCACCGATTTTATCAGCGATGGCGTTCACTTGGTCTTCAGTAGCTGTCCCGAAGAGAGAAGACAACAGGTAACCTCCTGCATCAATAAGTCCTCTCCTGTTTCTAAGTCTAGCTCGTTTGGATTCTGACCTTGGTTTGACCGGATTTTTAGAGGCTATTTGAATGAATAAGTAATCTAAGGTGTTTTTCACCACATTAGTTCTCCAAAGTAACTGAGTTAGAGTTGCGTTGTGATTGCTATGTTTGATGTTTGAGTGATTCAGAAACACTGTCAAAATAGAATCTGAACTTCTTAAGGCATTGATAGCTTTCGCCAAGGTCGGGGCCATAACACTCAGGTCGACGTTGGTGAATTTTACTGCCATAACATCCGAAACCAAGGTCATCCTACCTGTAGGACTAACTACCGCGCCATTCGAATGGATGGCAAAGGTGCCCATCAGGTGGACAATCAAGACGATCAAAAGAATCGGCCCACACCTTCCCTTGGTCATCCTGGGGGTTTAAAAGGAGTATAAAAATAACAGTAAATATTATAGAGGAGTAAAAAAATATATATAACTTGGGAGTGTAAATAATATTTGGAGTTGGAGATTTAAAGGAGTAAAATTTGAGTAAAAATTTAGATAAATGTGAACGCTAAGAATAATGCGGACACAAGGAGTAATGTGAACACAGGGAGTAAAGTGAACACAAGGAGCAATGCGAACGCTTTTAGATAATGCGAACGCTGGGAGTAGCCACATCTAAACATGAAATATGAGATATCTATGCAAAAATAAATAATGGACAACAATTTGGCCAAGAGTATACTAAATATATTCACAATATAAATACATAGTTAAATAGATATATAGGCAAACTTGGTGTATTATGAGTAGAAGATATTAGGGTTAATATTATTCTGAAACAGAAGTTGAGTTATAGAAGTATAATCCACTAGAACATTGTTTACACTCCTAGTTCTAAGATTATAATCATGGGTCGGGGCTTGTAGGATTTCATCAGGGGATTGGTTGATGGGTATGATATCTTTGTCCATATTTTCTTGGACACAGTTTATGTTTCTGTGCACTAATTTGAGGTGGTTAATGGTACTCCTGGATTCTTTACCTTTCTCCAGATGTCTAATGACTGCAATGTTGTGGCGAATACTGATCACACGATAGGGGCCTTCGAACAGAGGGTCTAGTTTATCAGCCCTGTCGTGAATTCTTGAGAACACAATGTCTCCAGGTTTCAGTTTTTGTTGTTTATTAGATTTGTGATTGCTTTTTATCATTTGTTCTTTGGTTAAGGTTAGTTTATTCATGACTTGTTTATGAATTCTTTTAAAGGTGTTTATATGATGAGTTATGAAATCCGGAGTATATATGGGCTTAATCTGTTCATTGAGCATGTGGGGTAGGTGTTTGTCTTCACCAAAGACGATGAAATGAGGGGATTCACCTGTGGAGATATTAGGCAGAGAATTCATAGTGCATTCCACGAAGGGGATAAATTCGTCCCAAATTTCATGATCCCTGTCAAGACAAATGTTTTTCAATTCATGGAGTATTTTACGATTAGCTCTCTCAACTAGGCCGTTACTCTGTGGTGAGTAAGGGGCAACCCTGATGTGCTCTATCCCGTACTCATCACACATCTTAGACATAGTCTCGTTCACAAACTCTCCGCCATTATCTGAAAGAATAAATTTAGGTGAGGGGTATTTGCAAATCACGTTATTTACAAGAGTTTTAACGATAGTATTGGCTTCCTTATCAGGTATGGGAGAGAGAATGGAGTACCTAGAGAAATGATCCGAGGCTACGAGAAGATAATTCATACCACTGTTAGTCTTAACAATTTTCAAAAGGTCTATGGCAATCAACTGGAAAGGTTTCTCTGGGACGGGATAAGTTTTGATATTAGCTTGGGGTGTAAGCTTAGGGTTAATTCTGGCACAGTTCTCGCAAGCGTCTATGTGATTATCTATGTCAGATTTCATGGACTTCCAGTAGAATTGTTTTTGAGCAATGAGCATAGCCCTTTCTTTGCCAGGATGACCGACAAATTTAGAACCATGAAGATGAGGGAGTATTTCTTCTACTTTATTGTTGGGTACAACTAACTGCAGAATGTTCCTTTCAAGTTGATGTTTGCCTTTGATGAGTTGATTACGAAATAGCGTGTTATCAATTAGAGTGTAATCTTCTAGGTGTTGATTAGTTTCATTATTTCTCTAGAGCAAGAATGATCTCACACAACTTGGGATCACCTCTCTGAGCTGTGGACATGTCTTCATTAGCTAAAGTCATCGTGTTTAAATGTGCACAAAGTACCGGATTACGAGAGAGAGCATCCGCTACGACATTTTTGTGACCTTTAATGTAGAGTATCCTCGGGTTGAAACTTTGTAATATGTACTTCCACCTTGCGCGTCTACCAGACATATTATTGTTGTCAAACAGATCAACTAGAGGCTTGTGATCCGTCCACACTTCAATGTCATAGTTAAGGATTTTGTCTTTGAATGTCTGAAGAGCCCAGATTAGACCGGCTCCTTCAATGTCAGTGACACAGTAATTTTTCTCGGCAGGTTTAAGAGTCCTGCTGGCAAAGGCTAAAGGTTGAAATTTATCGCGGCTGTCTTTTTGCATTAAACAAGCTCCAATACCGCTATAGGACGCGTCGGTGTGGATAATAAAAGGTTGAGTATAGTCGGGGTAAGACAGGCACGGAGGATTACACAGGTGATGCTTCAACTCGTCAAATGATGTATGTTCGGATTCTTTCCAATCAAATTCAGCGTCCTTTTTTAACAGTTTGAAAAGGGGACTGGCTTTTTCCGAAAATTTGGAGATGAAACTACGGTAGTACCCGGCTAGGCCAAGGAATTGGCGGAGTTGTGTCACATTTTCAGGTTGGGGAAATTCATGTATAGCTTTAGTGATATCGGTCTTTGTTCTGATGCCATCTGCTGAAAGTTCGTGACCGAGAAATTCAACACTACGTTTTAAGAATTTACACTTTTTAAATTTTACCTTTAAACCTGCATCCTTTAGTTTTTGAAAGATCTTTCCTAGGCTTTCAAGGTGAGATTCGATATCAGGCGACATTATAATGATGTCATCTATGTAGATTTGGATATCTTTGCCCAAATGGCCTGCAAGAATGTGACACATGAGCCGTTGGAAAAAGGCTGGACTAGTTTTTAACCCTTGAGGGAGTCTATTGAACTCGTAAGTACCACTGGGAGTGCTGAAAGCTGTGTACTTACGGGAATCATCGTCCAACTTTATCTGATGAAAACCACTACCTAAATCAATGGTAGAGAAGATTTTGTTTTTAGAGTTCAAATTACTCATAACTTCATTGATGGAGGGCATATAAAATTTCTCCTCAATGATAGCGTCATTTAACTTCCTGAAGTCCACCACTAATCTCCACTCGTTGGGGTTCCGCTTAGGTACTAGGAATATAGGGCTCCTCCAACGACTGGATGAGGGAGAGACTACTTGTTGGTCTAACATAGCCTTGACTTGAGATTCTACCTGTTCTCTCTGAGCATGAGCTAACCTATAAGAAGGACAGTATATGGGGTTAGTCTCCGAGTTGCGTAATATGATCTTGTGTTGAAGCACATCACAAAACCCAAGATCTTCATTATGTAACATAACTGCCTCTTTATACGTGCACAACAAACTCACAAGATTCTCAGTGTAGTCCTCAAAATCAAGATCATTAATTAGAGATTTTATTTGTGACCTAGTCTCTGATTCATCCTTGCTAATAGCTGCGTTAATGACAAGGTTTTTACTAACTGGTAAGCTTTGGTCGTTAAAAATAAAAGGGAAAACTTCTGCTTCCATAATCTTGGTACCACTTTTAATACTAAGTGTGTTATCTGAGTAATTGAGAATTAAAGTTTCAAAATATTCATTCTTGCTCTCATGAAGGGCTGGAGTGGTTATAAGACCCTTTATGGAGGTAGTGTCTGGAAGAGTGATGATGCTGTATTTGTGATAATTAGCTGGAAATTGATTGACATAAGTTTCTACCTTCATAGATGATTTTGATTGAATAGTTACATCATCTTGCAAAATTACGTCAGCTGTAAGGGAATGGTCAGTTATCAAATCACCTATAGATACCTCAGTGTATTGATAGCTAGGAGTGGGGGCATCAGGGGGGGTTTTAGTGACCTCTTGAGTGACCGAAAAGGGGCTGGATTTTACGGTAGTTTTGAAACTGAATTTTCTTTTGGGTCTAGGTTTAGTGTGATCGAATGCCTGTTTTCGGTGGTTGGTGGAACTTTTGACAGAGGATTCACTACTGCATGTGCATTCGATGGTGTCGCCTTTTAAACCACCGATCATAACTTGGTCCATATGGGTGAAAATTATGATTTTGAGCATATTCATACTAACAAACCCTAGGAGCAAGTCGGCATTTATGGGGAGTTTGTTAATGACATAGAATGGCAGGGGTGTTGCTAATTCTTCGGTGATCTTGATAGGTAGATAAACCTTAGATAATGCCTCTAATGGGTTGTCACTGACTGATTTTATACTGACATCAGGGTAAGATTGACTGAATTGATTATTAGAATTTATAAGATTAAATTTGTTGAGACTTATAAGATTCACTGGGGAGCCTGTGTCTAAAAAGAGATTTAGATTATGCTCTTCGCATTTAGCGGGTAAAAGCAAGGAAGATTTATCAAGACAACCTATTTCGACAGATTTGAGGGGTCGAGTTTGGGTGGCATTGTTGGTCCGCCCAGCACAGTTTGGAGGTATAGTACCGTGCTGGGCGTCTATTCTTCCCCCGAACTGGTTGATTTTGTCTTGACTGAAGCGGCCGTTTTGGTGTTTCCTGGTGTGGCCGTTTTGGTGTTTCCTGGTGTGGCCGTCCTAGTCTTTTCCCTAAGAGCTTTCATGTGAGTGCAGAACTTGGTCCAATGACCCTTAGATTTGCATTTGCGGCAAAATGGTTCTTTATGTGATGCCATCTCCTGTTCCTCTCTTACCTTGATGAGGCATTCAGGAGTTATATGACCCTGGTTACCGCAATAATAACAGGTGACATTACTGTTAGAGTTCGTCGGAGATTTGTGTGGGTTGTAGTTAGATTTGGAAGAAAGATAGGGTGTCTTGGGCGAGTAATGAGGTTTAGGTTTTTGTGAGTGGTCGAAAGGTTTTGAGTGAGCATTGTAGCGTTTGACGTGATTGGGGGAGGTTGAGTGATTGTGAATAGCAGCTACAACACCTTGGGGTTTTGAGGGATTGGTCAGGAATTGGATTTTGTGGTCTAGACCATTCTCTTTACATTTGGCATGGACAGTTTGAGAGAAATCTACCAGTGTGTCGTTAGGGGTGAATGGAATAGATTGTATTAATCCCGTTATGGATTCAGGAAGGAGGTTTGATACCATCATGTAACCAACAAACTTGGCCACTTGTTTGATATTCATGTATTCCTCACCGCCGTGCTTGAGTGTCCAGTCCTTATCCTTCAATTCATGTCTAAGTGATTTGGTCATGGTGGAAGCTGTGGCAACAATCCTATCGACTGGGGTATTTAGATATTTCTGGTGGTTCTTTAATTCATTAGCAATTCTGTGAGTAGCTGAGAATGTACCTGCCATCTGTATGCCATATCTTTGAATGAACATACTTTTCAGTTCCTCGTAAGAGCAGTCTTCAGTTTTGTCTGACTCTAGAAGGAGCTGAGCTGAGTTGGAATCACCTTTGTGTATTCTAGCTTTGAAAATTTGCACTTTGGTGTTATCATTTTGACCGGCACCTCTCATGGCAATTTCGCCGTCTACATCCTGTATGAAAGCATGAACAGAATAATTCTTGAGGGTGTTCCCAGAAAATAACCTAGGGGCGTTCTGATGGATGATTTCAAGGATATTTGGTTGGTAAGGTGCTTGTTGAGGTTGGTAGGATATTGATAAAGGATGTGTTGGGTATTGTTCCGCTTCTTGTTTGATAGTAGGAAATTGCTGGTGACTGTGTATGTTAGGAGGGAGACCCTGTTGTTGTTGAGGAGGTTGAAAGATATTGCTGTTGGCATACATGGGAATTTGATGTGAGAGACCCTGTTGTTGTTGAGGAGGTTGAAAGATATTGCTGTTGGCATACAACCTTGGTTTAGGGTCAGAGGGTTGAAAATCCCAAAATCCTTCAGAATGAGCTGTAGCACCAATCGTAGGTGACACCACAGGTCTGTCCCTGGGATTTGAACCATCATCCCAAGTAGTATTCCAGCTAGAGGCTGAATGCATAGGAGGGGCTGTGTTTTGTTTGTTTGAATAAGTGATGTTGAAAGATGTATTTGAGTTTTGAGGTTGAGAAAATGATACACGTCTATTATCATTAACTCTAGATGGCAGAGTAAATAAGTGTTCTGTGGCCTCCGAATATTGTGTAAGTGGGGGTTGGAGGTTGGTATTTATGGAAATTTGTGAATGTGGAGGTTGATCAGGTGGAGGGAGGGTAGGTAAAGGTGGTGGTGGTGGTGGTGGTGGTTGTGGTGTTGTTGTTGGTGTTTGACTGTGTGTGTCAGTGGGTGAGTGTGTCAGTGGGTCATTTTGAGAATGTGATCTAGTAATCGCACCTGCGGTATATGTGAACTCTAATGGTTGAGGCTTTGAAAACATGATCACTTAATCCTCTTAAACAATGCACTTTTAAGTAAAGTTAAGCACTCACATGATTCCTCTTAGAGAACGTTGTGTCAGTGTTGATCAGTTGGTCGTACGACAGGCAGGGGCGTTGTGTGTGTGTACGGATGTACACACGTAGCGGCTAGTTGTGTGTGGTTGTTGCGGCTGGTGGAGGCGTTGTGACTGTGTGTGTACCATGGACGTACGCACACGCTTGCAGCTTGGCAGAATGGCTGGCAGGCTGTATGGTTGTCAGGCTGGCAGGCTGTAAGGCTTTTGGAGAAACTGCAAGGCTGGTAGGCAGGGTTTGAAGTACAGCAATTATCCTCACATGAAATGTAAGGTATAATTAGGGATTTGTAATGTTGATAATTGTAGAGGGGTAGATTGGGGAAAAACTTAAGTATAGCCTTAATACGCTATTTGCAAGGTCGCCATATAATATGTTAAGTATATAGGGGATTATAGGTAGTAACACAACACATTAATTATTGGATAAGTGATAATATGTATAGCAATATATATGCAGGGCTTATAATGTCATACTACAATTATATCCTGGCAAGGTCGCCATATAATATGTTAAGTATATAGGGGATTATAGGTAATAACACAACACATTAATTATTGGATAAGTGATAATATGTATAAACGTACAGGTATATAAGTACAGATATATGATAAGGCTTGTAATAAAAGCCTGAGGAGCAAGGTGATATATGACTTGTGTGGTCTAATATATCTAGGGGATATAGGAGTTTGGCTATAGAGGGTGAGTCTGAGTCTAGAGTCTAGAGGGAGTAAAGAGCTCTGACTCTCTCTGGCTGAGGTCTGTTGAAGTCTAACTGAAGATGTCTGAGTAAGAAGGCATCGACTGGGTTCAAGGATGCTGAAGCAACACAGCATCAACTCAGCATTCTGGTATGACGTAGGACCGGATAAATACCTTAAACAGTTTACACTTACAGGGGAAATGGGTGTTGATTTAAGTGGAAGTAACAACAAATATATTATATGTTAAAGAGATAGATAAAGTTATAGGGAGTTTAATAAATGAAGAATGTTTAATAAGAATGTTGAGAGTTTAAATGTTACAGGGATAAAGGCATATAAGCAGTGAGATATATGTATAGCAATATATATGCAGGGCTTATAATGTCATACTACATTACCCCTCCAGCACCATGATACCTTTAACCCCTCCAGCACCATGATACCTTTAACCTCTCCAGCACCATGATACCTTTAACCCCTCCAGCACCATGATACCTTTAACCCCTCCAGCACCATGATACCTTTAACCCCTCCAGCACCATGATACCTTTAACCCCTCCAGCACCATGATACCTTTAACCCCTCCAGCACCATGATACCTTTAACCCCTCCAGCACCATGATACCTTTAACCCCTCCAGCACCATGATAGCTTTAACCCCTCCAGCACCATGATACCTTTAACCCCTCCAGCACCATGATACCTTTAACCCCTCCAGCACCATGATACCTTTAACCCCTCCAGCACCATGATACCTTTAACCCCTCCAACACCATGATACCTTTAACCCCTCGAGCACCATGATACCTTTAACCCCTCCAGCACCATGATACCTTTAACCCCTCCAGCACCATGATACCTTTAACCCCTCCAGCACCATGATACCTTTAACCCCTCCCGCACCAAAATACCTTTAACCCCTCCAGCACCATGATACCTTTAACCCCTCCAGCACCATGATACCTTTAACCCCTCCAGCACCATGATACCTTTAACCCCTCCAGCACCATGATACCTTTAACCCCTCCAGCACCATGATACCTTTAACCCCTCGAGCACCATGATACCTTTAACCCCTCCAACACCTGTGACGCATGTCGAGTATGAGCATGCTGTACAGAACGCCCAGTCAGGCCCCACTCTCGCTAGGATCGTCAGGGCAGGAACTTTGGCTGTAGTCTGTGTAGAGTTTCCTAACTCAGTTTATGTGAACCGTTGTACTATAAGTATTATCATTATGTATTTTGTTTTCTTCTAAGTCAACGAGTTCTATTTTATATCATTAGATATAAGTATTGTGTGTGGGACTTGTATGTAATGATGAGAGGAGAGATATTACGTGGCGGGGGATCAGTGAGTACGCCACGCGGGCCGGTAGGCCTAATTCCCTCCTCCTTCCTCCCTTCCTCCCTTTCAGCGCGTGGGAAGTTCTTTGTCGATCCCAGATTGAGAGAGTATATGACGTCATGATTGCCAGTGGGCGGTCCTTAAGTAGTTTGAGATATGCCGCTAGAGGGCCGAGTATAAAAAGAGAGGTTTTTGCCACCATGCTTCAGAACTCATCAGGCAAAGCGACCTCTCATATCCCTTGCAACTATCGATATTCTTCCGACTGATGTGAACTTTCTCTACTCTCTGAACAGCCTATTTTCTTCTCTTCTCGTCCCTTTTTAACCAATGACCCCTTTGGTGCAGATTTAGTCAGCCAAAGTATTATCGCTTGAGTTCTCACGAGATAAGTGCCTGTTAGATAGCCTATTTTTGGAAGGGTTAACTAGAATAGGATTGATTGATGTTTGTTGCACTCGTATATGCATTTCCCTGTGTGCGATTATTCATGTTCCTGTTTTCTGCTGGTTTAGGCAATGCTAGACTGGGATAGGGTTTCTGAGTTGTGATTTCCTATGAGTACTAGGTTGCGGTTGAACCAGTACAATTGCAACGGAGACGTGGAACGCCTAGGTGGTCTTTTTGATTGTGTACCGTGGGAGTTTAGCACTGTGTTGCGAGTGAGGGCTTTTGCCTGTGCCACCCAACACTGTGCTATCTCATTTGCTTGACTTTGAGAGGATCGCCAGGAGAGAACCAGATACTAGTGATCTGGATCTCTCAAGAGAGCATCCCGTCAATTACCGTAATTTGGCCGCACAGTCTTAAGGACCTCGCTAGGCTACGAGCCGCTTGCTCAGCCATTGTCTCTTAACCTTAGATATCCCAGCTAGACTTTGCTCGACCAGCAGATACAGTATAGTATTGAAGCTTCTCCTTATGTATATTATTGTTTAAGCACTATTGATTTCATGTGTGGCACGCTTAGCTACTTCAGAGATTAGTGGCCCACGAGCACAATCTTAGTAGGCTATTGCTAGTGCATTGTCGGAGTACTTCTTCTTAATGTTTGCCATATCCTATTGCTTATTCTTATAATTCTTCTTATGTCAATTTAAAGCCTTTAATTACCAGTGAGTTATTCATTAAATTGCTGTTCAAAATCCGATACTTACTTCTTATGAGTATTCGAGAAGCATCTAACTTATCAGAAGATTCCTTGCTTGATGCTCGAGGACTATTGTTTAACGTAACGTAATAGTGCCGATCCGAAGTAGAGGGTGGAGGACTTCTTAAGTTCTTAGTTCAAGGGTGGATTACTTCGGCTTCGGCCAACACTATTCTTTAGTGTTGTAGTACTTTCTTCTTTGTTTGATTGTTGACCAGACTAGATAACTCCCGTCTTGTTATTAGTCTGTTGTGTGAAACGCTAGTACCGAGTTCTTGTATACCCCGTTATAGCAGATAGAACTCTGGAGGGTAGTGGCGTTTTTTGTTCGGCTGGCAGTACTCTGGGGTTGGGATCGTGTGTTTCCGTTGTGGCAGCGAGCCATACTCGAGTCCTGTGTAAGAGCCCTAGTGTACCCGAGTGCCCGGTCGTAACAAATGGCGACCTTGCTTAGGATTTTGTGAACAGTATAATTTTTTGCAGAGTTGTACAACATTTGTTTGTTCGTACTTTAGCGTACATATTGAAGAATATTTTTTTTTTGTAAGGCAATTAGGAGAGCATTTAAGAGACTCCAGTTAATTTAGTAATTAGTGCTTACATAAGGTAGTTTAACACTTTTGTCTCGAGAATTTTTTGGTGAACTTCAGTATGTCGGGCCCTAGTACTGACGAGGAGCGAGAGATGCTAAGTGAGGAGGTGCCGTTAGTAACTAGTGAGGAGGATGCTAGACTTTTTGTGAGTAAGCAGTACCACGTGACGGAGGAGAGGCTGACTGGGGTGAATGTTTATGGCTTGCACCTGATAGCCAAGGTTTTGGGTCTATCCAATGTAGGAGGGATGTCCAAGGGGGAGCTGATTTCCTGGGTGTTGCGTGGGCGACATGGGGTTTCGGAGGAGAGGGCGTTTGGGGGGGTTCCTCCCCAGATCCCCTCTCACTCGACTCCCACAGTGCCGTCCACTCAGTTGCCGGAGGTTAGCACTCTCCCACAGAGGGATGAGCATTGGAAGATTGGAGTGCCCTCGGGCGGTGCGTATGGTGGTTCCCCAGTTCTTGCCCCCCCTCCTTCAGTAGTGGCAGCTCCCTCTTCCGGCCTGTCTCCTGAGATGATCTTTAAACTCGAGCTTGCTAAAATGGAGAATGAGTCTAGGAGGCATGAGAAGGAGATGGAGAATGAGACTAGGAGGCATGAGATTGAGGCTGAGTCTAGAAGGCAGGAGAATGAGACGAGGAGGCACGAGGCTGAGCTTAGATACGACTCCGAGAAATATTGTGCTCAGATAGACTTAGATAAGACTCGTGCAGAGTCGACAGGGATTCGGATGGGCCGGGAGGGCCAAGTAAGAGAACAGTCCTTGTCTCACTTAGTCAAATTGGTGCCGGCATTTAGTGAAACTGAAGTCACAGAATTTTTTAATCGTTTTGAGAAGAAGTGTAGGGAGCATAATTGGCCTGAAGAGAAGTGGGCAGCTCTGGTCTCCTCAAGACTTACGGGTAAGGGTCTGAAGGCTTATGATGCACTGCCTTTAGAGTCTTGCATTGACTACCCAGTATTGAAGAGAGCTGTCCTACGGGCATACGAGTTGCAACCAGAAACATATCGATTGAAGTTTCGGGGTGTTACGAAGACTAGGGAGGCGACCTTTCTTGAACATGCCCGGGACTTAAAAGATGCACTTGCTAACTGGACACGTTCTGAGAAAGCTGAGACGGCCGAACAGTTGACTGAGCTGTTTCTGCTCGAGCAGTTTTATAAGTGTACTGGTGCAGATATGACTTTAACTATTAAAGAAAAGAACCCTAAAACTCTACAGGAGGCAGCTGAGATGGCTGACCTCCGGCTATCATTAATTCGTGGGTGCGGGTCTGCCCAGCGTAGTGAGGCAGGTAACAAGGGGCGTGACACCCCACCCCCCCGAGTTAGTGATATACATTATGCAAACAAGTACAAGAGCTATGATACCAAGACTGACCACAAGACTAACACCGTCCCATTTAAGAAGGGGCCGGGCCCTTCCCAGTACCAAGGGAAGCCCAGAGGGGAGTTGGAGTGTTATCTTTGTCATGAAAAGGGGCACTTTGCAAGAGTCTGTCCTAGCAAACCACCTACAGCAGCTGTGTCTTTGGCCTGCAACATTGGTGTGTCTCCGAAGTCTTCTGAGTTTGCCCGGGGCAGTTCGTCAGAGGCTGAGGCACAGCCAATGCAGAAACACCTGAGAGGCTCGAACCCTGCTCAGAATGTTTTTTGCGACCATAGAGGACGGGGTTGCGTGATGTGGGCGGGGCGCAAGCATGGAGTAGAGGTCTTGCGTGATACAGGTGCTTCCCAGACTCTGATGAACAATTTGACTGGCTACCCTATAAATGCGGCTCGGGTGGTAGTGGTGCAGGGTATTAATGCAACTCGGTCATACCCGCTGGTGCGGTTGGAGTTGGAGGTGGATGGTGTGGCACGTGAATTGGATGTTGGGATTGTGGAGAAACTGCCAGTGGAGGGCGTCGACCTTCTTCTCGGCAACGACTTTGCAATGCCCGCTTCTGAGGTTCTACCCTTAGTCGTTGCCGAGAGGCCGGCCGACGTGAGTGGGGGAGAACAAGAGTGTGTCGAGCGGTGCCAGGCACAACCCATGGCGTGTGCTGTCACCCGAGCTCGGGCAGATAAAGTGTCACAGCCTAGTCCTCCGTCTTCAGACCAGCAGAGGAACGATCAACAGGAGGAGGCTAAAGCTGGAGTTGGTTTTAAGAGTTTTGACTCGGCGGCTCTCCTGGGTGATTCAGTATTGGCACCTATGTTAGAGTCTGGAGAGGCCCCAGGACCTGTCACAGCTAGTGAGGAGGTAGGGCCGGAAGAGACTCCGAGGCAGCAACGTTGCACACGGAGAGAAAAAAGGATTGCTCAGTTTGATATTGGGGAAGGATTTGGGTTGCTTCGGAAGCATCTAGACAGGTTGGTTCCCTCAGATATTTGTAAACTGCAGTTGGAGGATCCGGAAGTTCAGAAGTGTGGTAATGGTGCTGTCGAGATTAAACACGAGGACGGGGAAGCATGTCATGTGAACCTGTTGGAGGAGTTCGTGAGGCAACCACCTGAGCAGCCTACTGTCCCTGCGTTGGTCTGCCGCGGCCAAGGTGGAGAAGGAGAGGGGGGTAGTAGGGCACAGGTGGAGGAGAGAAGGGATTGTTATGTCTCGGCGGAGCCGTGGGCGGGGGACACGAGTCTGGTGGCTGTGGAAGTGCTAGAGCACCTGCCTGAGCAGCAGTGTGCAGCACTCCAGCACCAGCTCGGTTCATACCCCACTGGTCGTGCCGAGCCCCTGAGTCTCACAACTCGGGCGGTGCGAGATGTTCCGCAGGCAGGTCATGTGACTGTTAAAAGACCGTTAGCCTCGTTGTTTCGGTGGTTTAAGGTGGGCGACGAGGCCTTGGCATGGTTGCCAGGTCAGGGTCGACCCATGGCTGCCAAGGGTGGTGGTCAAAAGGAGGACATTGAGCAGATTGGTAAGGTCGGCTGTGGTATCGCAGTGCCCGGTCGTCGCATAGCCTCCCAATGCTGCTCTAGTCTAATGCAACAGCCCTACCATAGACCGACTGTATCTGGCCATGTCGCTGAAAGCGGTGATGCTGCGCAGGCAGATGTCGTCACAAGGAATGCGGGGGTGCGCATGTACGGTATCGGCGGGGAAGCCTTAGCAATAATGAACTGTGGGAGTGACTGCACGGGTGGTACTGATTGTCCCTCTCATGACCTGGCTGTTCTAGGGACGAAGGTGGAGAAGGAGGGAGACTACAGGTTAGAAGCTGCGGTCTCGGCTGGGTTGTGGGAGGGCACAAGGCATGTTGTTCGTGGAGACAGTGCAAGGCAGTTATTTACTAGGCTATGGCAGTACTTTCGCATGTTTGTTGCTTCTCCAGGCCTGAGGTACGGGGTAGAATCCGACATGCAGGCTGGAGATAGTGCAAGGCTCAGTTTAATTCCCTGCCGTATAAATCCTGCTCGACAGCCTATGGTGCAAGCAGAGCTGGATTACGTGTGGACGAAGGATCTGAGGGATAAGGAATGTCGTGAGTGGTCGTTGCTTGTAACTTTGTCCGAGCGTGCTAAAGAGGTATGTGGTTTTGTTGTGGACGGGAGTACCTACCAGTGCAATGTTGTGCCTGACGGACTTAAGAATGCACCAGCAACGTGTCAGAGCCTGATGAATGAAAGTGAAAAGGACGATGATGCGCTGGGGCATTTCGAGATCTATGTTCCAGCCTATGGTCCGGTCGGTGTAGTTTACCCAGATCATTACCCTCTCGAGATCTTGGACCAGTTTCACAATCGGAATATGAGGCTGACCAGGTGGTCACTAAGGTTATTGGTATATAACCTGGACATAAGCCATATTGCCGGTTGTGACAACGAGGTTGCATGTGGTCGTTCAGGGGTATATGATCCTGGGTAGATTGACACACGGGTAGCCTCCTGCTTTGGTTTGAGTAGTATTTTGCGCTTGGTGCTTGTTGGCTCGCGGTTGTAGCCCAGCGTATTGGGTCGTAAAGCAGGATTGTTGAGCGTTTGGTATAGAAGAAAATAGGCTGCCCTTATAGTGCAGCCGGAAAAAAACATATTAAAATATAAAAATCATATAAAAACTCTTTCTTTTTGATGAAGATAATTGTATAAGTTTGTCATAGCCTATAAGGTTTGAGTAGTCCACGAACTATCAAACGGCTGAGCTGCTGTAAGCTCGCTCTGGGAGCATGATATTGTGTCTTTTACTATTGTTGGGAGGAGTTATGAAATGTGAATTTTTTTTTTATAAGATGTGTTTTAGTGATAAACTCAGCGTTGTTTTAGTGCCATGCGGTCGCTGGGTGTGAGGGGTTTGATGGGGTTCTGTATATCAGATTTTAGCTCAGGGTTGAGCAAGTAAAATCTTGGGGGAGGTGTGACGCATGTCGAGTATGAGCATGCTGTACAGAACGCCCAGTCAGGCCCCACTCTCGCTAGGATCGTCAGGGCAGGAACTTTGGCTGTAGTCTGTGTAGAGTTTCCTAACTCAGTTTATGTGAACCGTTGTACTATAAGTATTATCATTATGTATTTTGTTTTCTTCTAAGTCAACGAGTTCTATTTTATATCATTAGATATAAGTATTGTGTGTGGGACTTGTATGTAATGATGAGAGGAGAGATATTACGTGGCGGGGGATCAGTGAGTACGCCACGCGGGCCGGTAGGCCTAATTCCCTCCTCCTTCCTCCCTTCCTCCCTTTCAGCGCGTGGGAAGTTCTTTGTCGATCCCAGATTGAGAGAGTATATGACGTCATGATTGCCAGTGGGCGGTCCTTAAGTAGTTTGAGATATGCCGCTAGAGGGCCGAGTATAAAAAGAGAGGTTTTTGCCACCATGCTTCAGAACTCATCAGGCAAAGCGACCTCTCATATCCCTTGCAACTATCGATATTCTTCCGACTGATGTGAACTTTCTCTACTCTCTGAACAGCCTATTTTCTTCTCTTCTCGTCCCTTTTTAACCAATGACCCCTTTGGTGCAGATTTAGTCAGCCAAAGTATTATCGCTTGAGTTCTCACGAGATAAGTGCCTGTTAGATAGCCTATTTTTGGAAGGGTTAACTAGAATAGGATTGATTGATGTTTGTTGCACTCGTATATGCATTTCCCTGTGTGCGATTATTCATGTTCCTGTTTTCTGCTGGTTTAGGCAATGCTAGACTGGGATAGGGTTTCTGAGTTGTGATTTCCTATGAGTACTAGGTTGCGGTTGAACCAGTACAATTGCAACGGAGACGTGGAACGCCTAGGTGGTCTTTTTGATTGTGTACCGTGGGAGTTTAGCACTGTGTTGCGAGTGAGGGCTTTTGCCTGTGCCACCCAACACTGTGCTATCTCATTTGCTTGACTTTGAGAGGATCGCCAGGAGAGAACCAGATACTAGTGATCTGGATCTCTCAAGAGAGCATCCCGTCAATTACCGTAATTTGGCCGCACAGTCTTAAGGACCTCGCTAGGCTACGAGCCGCTTGCTCAGCCATTGTCTCTTAACCTTAGATATCCCAGCTAGACTTTGCTCGACCAGCAGATACAGTATAGTATTGAAGCTTCTCCTTATGTATATTATTGTTTAAGCACTATTGATTTCATGTGTGGCACGCTTAGCTACTTCAGAGATTAGTGGCCCACGAGCACAATCTTAGTAGGCTATTGCTAGTGCATTGTCGGAGTACTTCTTCTTAATGTTTGCCATATCCTATTGCTTATTCTTATAATTCTTCTTATGTCAATTTAAAGCCTTTAATTACCAGTGAGTTATTCATTAAATTGCTGTTCAAAATCCGATACTTACTTCTTATGAGTATTCGAGAAGCATCTAACTTATCAGAAGATTCCTTGCTTGATGCTCGAGGACTATTGTTTAACGTAACGTAATAGTGCCGATCCGAAGTAGAGGGTGGAGGACTTCTTAAGTTCTTAGTTCAAGGGTGGATTACTTCGGCTTCGGCCAACACTATTCTTTAGTGTTGTAGTACTTTCTTCTTTGTTTGATTGTTGACCAGACTAGATAACTCCCGTCTTGTTATTAGTCTGTTGTGTGAAACGCTAGTACCGAGTTCTTGTATACCCCGTTATAGCAGATAGAACTCTGGAGGGTAGTGGCGTTTTTTGTTCGGCTGGCAGTACTCTGGGGTTGGGATCGTGTGTTTCCGTTGTGGCAGCGAGCCATACTCGAGTCCTGTGTAAGAGCCCTAGTGTACCCGAGTGCCCGGTCGTAACACACCATGATACCTTTAACCCCTCCAGCACCATGATACCTTTAACCCCTCCAGCACCATGATACCTTTAACCCCTCCAACACCATGATACCTTTAACCCCTCCAGCACCATGATACCTTTAACCCCTCCAGCACCATGATACCTTTAACCCCTCCAGCACCATGATACCTTTAACCCCTCCAGCACCATGATACCTTTAACCCCTCCAGCACCATGATACCTTTAACCCCTCCAGCACCATGATACCTTTAACCCCTCCAGCACCATGATACCTTTAACCCCTCCAGCACCATGATACCTTTCACCCCTCCAGCACCATGATACCTTTAACCCCTCCAGCACCATGATACCTTTAACCCCTCCAGCACCATGATACCTTTAACCCCTCCAGCACCATGATACCTTTAACCCCTCCAGCACCATGATACCTTTAACCCCTCCAACACCATGATACCTTTAACCCCTCCAGCACCATGATACCTTTAACCCCTCCAGCACCATGATACCTTTAACCCCTCCAGCACCATGATACCTTTAACCCCTCCAGCACCATGATACCTTTAACCCCTCCAGCACCATGATACCTTTAACCCCTCCAGCACCATGATCCCTTTAACCCCTCCAGCACCATGATACCTTTAACCCCTCCAGCACCATGATACCTTTAACCCCTCCAGCACCATGATACCTTTAACCCCTCCAGCACCATGATACCTTTAACCCCTCCAGCACCATGATACCTTTAACCCCTCCAGCACCATGATACCTTTAACCCCTCCAACACCATGATACCTTTAACCCCTCCAGCACCATGATACCTTTTTACCTTTGATTCTGGCTAAAATTAGATGATTCTCTGCAGTTTAAGAAGGACCTATGTTACTAAGAGGGTTTATTGAGATCGTATTTACCCATTTAAGTCGTATAGTTAGATTATAAACTAAAGGAAATCGTCTAATGGTAATCAGAGTATGATGAAAATTATGTAATGGTGGTGAAAGGGTTAAGACTACGATTAATGTAATGTGTTCACTTTTAATGAAGACATGCCAGAGCATATTACAGGTTGCAAATATTGCCGCAGTTAATTAGAACAACTACCAGTTACTGGATTGTTGAAGCCTCCTATTGCAAAATTACCATTTCTTCCACTACTGTTTGAACTTGAATGATAAATTATAACAAGTGACAATTACTTCTGGATGGGTATATTATAGCATACTCATTTATCAAGCAAAATACAAACATACCGAACTATACACCCCTAAATGTTTGACGTAAGCCATCTGGGTGTAATTTATCGTACAGTCAGTTTGATTTCAGCTGACGGTAACTTGAATCCCTTAGCAACTGATTCCTCGATACTTAATGGTGAAATATGAAACTACTACACATCTATGCCAATTCCTCGTAATTAACAACGTATTTCGCTATTAAATCTTCGTAATAGGGAGTAATGAAGATGAGGCCATGATAATTTACCATTAGCTGAAAATAAGTTATAGTTATAATCACGGCAATATGAATATCAATACAAATGTATGGCGATTTTATGATAATTGCCACATATTTGCAAAGAGTAAATCATGCTTATATAATTACTATTTTTCAAAGCACATTAAGTGTATGATATTTGCCACTTATCAACGAATTCCAATACCTCCCTGCCTACCTACCTTTAACTCTGATGGCCCCCCAATCACACCCTCCTTTCCTACCTCGCTAACACGTCTTCTACCCCCACTCCGCAAACCATCACCCTCCCACCATCGCCTACTTCCACTACCCTTCTCCCCCATCATAACTCTCCAGCCAGAAAGAACACACCGGAAGTTCTCTGCGACTCAGTAGACAGGCTGAGGCGGAGTCTCTGTTTCATGTGCTCGGAACTGTACGTGGAGAGAAAGAGAGTGGTGAAGAGAGTAGTAAAGGAAAGTAAGAGAAGAGTAGATGAGGAATTTGGAAGGAATCTGAGTGTAAAATGGAGGGAGTGTAAGAAACTGTTCTGGAAAGAAGTCAAGAAAGTTAGGGAAGGTAGCAAGTGAAACAGTAAGGGTGTGAAAGATAAGAATGGGAGAATGCTAGTCGAGAAGTAAGAGAGAGTCGAAAGATGGAGGGAGTACTTCAACGAGTTGCTAAATGTAAGGAATGAAGTGCCAGCAAACATAGTTGGATGGGGTATGGGAGAGAGAAGAAGAGAAGTAGTGGAGGAGGAGGTGGGAATCAGGAGGTCAGAAGTGTGGGAAGCCATGAAAAGAGTGAAGTTGGGGAAATCACCAGGAACAGATGGAGTGTGTGGGGAAATGTTGAGGTATGGTGGTGAGATAGTGATCGAATGGGTATGGAAAATGTGCAAACTAGCATGGGAGAAGGGGAGTGCACATGATGACTGGAAGACAGGCGTAATAGTCCCCCTATATAAGGGTAAAGGGGAAAGAGGAGTGTATGGTAACCACCAAGGAATATGTCTTCTAAGCATAGTAGGGAAGGTGTACAGTAGGGTAGTGATTGAGAGAGTGAGAGCGAGAACAGAGAAATGGATAGGTGACGAGAGCAGGGCGGTTTTAGGAAGGGAAGAGGATGTGTAGATCAGATTTTTACCCTGAATTGTGTTGTGGAGAAATGTCTGGAGAAGCAAAAAAAGGTGTGTGTTGCCTTTATGGATTTGGAGAGGGCCTATGACATAATAATAATAATAATAATAATAATAATAATAATAATAATAATAATAATATTTATTCAGTTAGCATTTTACAGTGTTGGTACCACATAATATGTTACAAATATGACATGTACGAGCCTTGCATAATTCCAACTAAGGATAGCCCAATAAGGCCGTTAGGCGTATTTCCATTGGGGTCCTTGTGGGATAGGTTAGCTGGGGAAAAAGGGGAGGATAAAAAAAAAAAAAATAGATACTTTAGAGAAACTATTTCTAGGGGGTTATTTTAAGATACCTTACATCCTATAGTAAATATCCGTAATCCGTAATCAGTAATCAGTAATAATTTCAGTTTGTTTTGCCTATCTCTTATGTCGTATTTAGTAGTAGACATAAGCTTGGTGCTCCCTTCTCGCAGCTGTCTGGTTCAGGTGCTCCTTCAGGCTACGTCTGAAGGAATACAGTGTTCTCTTTTCACGGACTGACTGGGGTAGGTCGTTCCAGTCTTTGATGGCAGTGAAGAAGAATGTAAGCTTACCCTGTCCTTGGATGCTCGGGACCGTAAAACTAAACATCCTATTTCTTGTATTATGTCCACTCCTCTCATTTGCTTTAACAAAATTACTCTTTAGATACTCTGGAGCTCTGTCATAGAATATCTTGAAGGCGTTTGTGAGCCTGATTTGTTTGGCCCTGTCAGAGACATTGAGCATACCTAGTGACCGAAGTTGTTCCTGACCAACATGCGATCTGGGTCCTAGGTTCAGCATGAACCTAACCATTTTACTTTGAGTGACCTGAAGTTTGTGCTGTGCTGATTTAGATGATGCAGAGTACCAGGATGACACAGAATAGTCAAAATGACATTGAACAAGCGCTTATCATAGGGTCTTTTTGGTCGCCGCTGGCAAGCATCCCACCTGTCTATACAAGTATTTTATACGTGCTCTACATTTACTCAGGATAGATTCCAAGATTGTTTCACCTGACAGAGTCCAGCCCAGTTTCAGTCAGAGATATTTAACTTGTGACACTGTTGTTATAGGAATATCATTACAGTTGACCGAGAAGCCCACAATGTCTTTCAGTTTGCGTTTTGTTCCACATAAGATGGCTTCCGTCTTGCCCAGGTAAAGAGATAGTCTATTGTCCACTAGCCACTCACTACACGATTCTAGTTCTTTGGAAAGTGAAGCTGCAATACTTATTGGGTCTTTTCCTGAAACCAGAAGCACGCTGTTGTCAGCATACAGTAATAATTTACACGAGACGCTCAGTTCCATGTCGTTCACAGAACAGAGAAAGAGTAAGGGACCAAGGATGCTTCCCTGCGGGACCCCACAGTTAATTGGCATAGAATCATGAAAGAGTGGATAGAGAGGGTATGTAGAAAGGACTTGGAATATACGGAGTAGATGGCAAGTTGCTGAATGCAGTGAGGAGCATGTACAGTATGAGGGTGCAAAGGCGGCAGTAGGCTACATGTGGAGAATGAGCAGAGCGAGTTCTTTGACCTGAATGTTGGGTTGAAACAGGGGTGTGTGATCTCCCCGTGGTTGTTTACTGTATATATGGATGGAGTCATGAAAGAAATACAAGAAAGAGCAGTGGATGTTGGTGTATCGCTGGTAAGGGAGGGAAATGAGTGGAAGCTACCTGTACTGCAGTTTGCTGATGAAACAGTTCTGGTGAGTGATAATGAATGGGAGTTGCAAGGTCTGGTAAATGTGTTTGGAACAGTGTGCGAAAAACGGAATCTGAAGGTAAATGCGGGGAAGAGCAAGGTTATGGTCTTCGAAAGGGGTGAAGCCACAGAGTGTGAGGTGAGGTTGAACGGTCAAGCTATGGAGATTGTCAGCTCATTTAAGTATCTGGGCAGTGTGTTGAGTAAAGAGGGGACTATGGATGAAGAAGTGAGGGAGAGGGTGCAACAGGGGAAGAGGGTTGTAGGAACGTTGCAAGCAGTGACAAGAAATAGGGTGGTCAGTATGGAAGTGAAGATGTCCTTGCATGACAGTGTGGTAATCCCGACACTAACTTACGGAAGCGAAGCTTGGACGTTCGGGAAGAGACTCAGACCAAGAGTGAGAGCGGTGGAAATGAGTTACTTGAGAAATGCGTGCGGAGTTACATGGAGGGATAGACAGACGAATGAGGAAGTAAGAAGGAGGTGTGGTGTGGAGGTAGATGTGCTGGAAAGTGTGAAAAGGAACAACTTGAGATGGCTTGGCCATATGGAACGTATGGAAAGCGAGAGAATGACTAAGAGGGTGTACAAGAGCGAGGTGGAAGGACAGAGAGGGAGAAGTGCACCGAAGGAGAGGTGGAAGGATGGAGTTAGGAAGTATATGAATGAAGGCGGTGCTGGTTGGGAGGAGGGGCGTCGACTGACTGGGGACAGAGGTGCATGGGGGTGGTTCGTTCGTGGCCACCCCTTTGGAGATCACGGCGTCAGGCAATAGATATATAGATAGACATTTAACAGTCTAGGAAGAGTATAGGGAAAATAACAAACAGTCTTTTTTTGACCTTTGACCTTGACTTATGACTTTAACTATTACAATATTTATAGGAAACTATGTTAGTTAAGTAACAAGCAACTAACACAGCCAGTTTTCCGATATATGAGTAATCTTTTTTAATTAATATTAAAAGTTGACCTATGCCCTTGACCTGTGATCTTGACCTTTATGTAAGAGTAAATTTTTTGCTTGCATTGATGATGCCCAAAAAATCAAACAAGCATGCCTAATTTCATTATAACTCATCAGTTAGTTTCATATATATATTACTAGAATAGTTGACCTTGGCCTTTGACCTTTATCTTGACCTTTATGATATGTCTCAAAATGTATTATTTTCCTTTTCATTTACAGTGCAACTATCTCGCCAAATGTTGTGAAGTTTGCAAGAAAAGTAAAGAAAATAGCATATTGACCTTATATTTGACTTTGACCTGTGACTTTGACCTATCTTCTGGAATTGTATAGTTTCTTGTATGACCTTGGCCTAGGTATTCCAAAAATACATGGTAAGCCTAGTGAAATTCTAACATTTAGTTTAAGAACTACTAGTAAAAATATTTGTTTACCTTTGACCTTGACCTTTGACCTTACCCTTTAGCATATTTATCTAAAATTTGGTCAATAAAATATCAGGGCTACCAGTAACTAGTATAGTGAAAATGAAGAAATTTGAGTAAAAACTAAAAAACATTAAATATTTACCTTATTTTTAACCTTCGCCTTTGACCTTGACCTAAATGTAATAGTAAGTTTTTTTGTTTTCATTGACATTGCCCAGGAAAATCAAATAAGCATGCCTAAGTTCATTAAAACCAATCAGTTAGTTTCATATATATTAATAAAATAGTTGACCTTGACCTTTATCTTGACCTTTATGGTATGTGTCTCAAAATTAATTATTTTCCTGTTCACTTAAAGTGCAGCTATCTTACCAACTTTTGTGAAGTTTGCATGAGAAGTAAAGAAAATATAATATTGACCATATATTTGACCTTGGCCTTTCATATGGAATTGCATAGTTTCTTGTATGACCTTGGCCTAGGTATTCCGAATATACATAGTAAGCCTAGTGAGATTCTAACACTTAGTATAAGAAATACAAGTGAAAAACATATTTTGACCTTTGACCTTACCCTTTAGAATAATTACCTAAACTTTTGTCAACACGATATCAATGTTACCAGTAAAGGCCGCGTCTCACACAGTACGCTAGCCGCCGACCACAGCCGATCTTTTCAAAATATTTGAATTTTTCCGGGATCGTCTGACATCGTCTGTGATCGTGCAAAAAAATCGCCTCGTATCGTGGTAGGCGAGGGGTGGTCGAGTGGCGCGGAAATGGTCGGCGGTGATCGGCCAAAAAATAGTGGCTGCACTAAATTCTGGCTGATAGTCGGCAGAAAAAAACGGTTAAAAGCCGTTAAATTTTATCGTGTGACGCCCGTGTATATGTTGTGCAACGAGCGTATGTGAATCCTGCCGATATCTTCATTGTCATTCTCTGATCGATGGTTGATTGTGTATGATTTTAGTCTATATATTATATGTGTGTGAGTAGTTTATGTGTGTGTATGTACGAAGGAGTACAAAGGAAATCAAGCAACAACAGATCTAGTGACCCTTCTAGGATGCTTGTCCTCCAAAACACTGAGGATCAAGTGTCCAAACAGTGGTTTAGAGTGGGTAAGGGAACATTGGAAAGGGAATTACTGCCCTGGAACTAATGTCCGTGGCACGATTTGGAAGTTAGTAGAGGACAGATGGGTTAGTAACTGAGGGGGGGATAAAATAAAGTAATTCATTTACAAACGCAGTCAGTCGCGGGTTTGATGCGAGATATTTGTCTAGGCGGAGTTTAAATGAATCAACGGTGATGCAGTCTATAACGTTTTGAGGAAGCCCATTCCACAAGTTGACAACTCGATTGAAGAAGAAATTCTTAGATTAGTGCGAGTTAAAAGATTTACCAATAATTTTGCAACCGTTTCCCCGCGTGTAATTAGATTGGTCGATAGTGAAGTACTTACTACAGTTCATATTGTCGATGCCTTTGATGATTTTGAACACTTGAATTAAGTCACCTCTTAATCTGCGCTAGGTTAAAGGAAATAGATTTAATTCTCTAAGACGCTCTTCGTATGGTTTGTTCTTTAGGCTAGGTATCATTTTGGTAACTCTACGTTGAACTCGTTCTAGCTTGTTTATATCTTTTTGGTAATAAGGGCACCAGGATTGAACGCAGTATTCCAGAAGAGGGCGGACTAAGGAATTGTAAAGGGTTAGGATAACTTCTTTGGATTTATGCTCAAATGACCTGCCTATAAAGCCAATTATTTTGTTTGCCTTCTTAACAACTTCTGAACATTGTTGACTCGGTTTTAGGTTACTCGATATTGTTACACCCAGATCGGTTTCTCTGTTTACATTCTTAAGCTGAGTGCCATTCATCGAATAGTTTGCTTTCTCATTTAGGTATCCGATATGTAGTACTTTACATTTATCCGCATTGAAACTCATTTGCCAAATTTGGGCCCAACATGACAATTTATCTAGATTGTGTTGCATATCGTCAACTTGTTCTTTTGAGAGTACGCTCTTTGCAATTTTTGTATTGTCAGCAAATTTTGAGATTGTACAGGTGAGACCCTCATCTATGTCGTTGATGTAAATTAGAAAGAGAATTGGTCCTAGTACCGATCCCTGGGGTACCCCGCTACTTACATTGGTCCATTTAGATGCCTTACCGTTTATGACTACTCTTTGCTTTCTGTTGCTGAGCCAATTTTCTATCCATTTCAACACACCGTCTTGTATTCCATGCGCTTTTAGTTTTAGCAGTAAACGTTTGCGGGGAACTTTGTCAAAGGCCTTTTGAAAATCAAGGTATATAATATCTACAGCTTTACTCTCATCGTAGAGGTTGAGGATATCGTGGAAGAAGTCTAAGAGGTTTGTTAAACAGGAACGTTTTTTACGAAAGCCGTGTTGAGTATCTTTAAGTATGTTATTTTCCTCTAAGTGATTTACGAGTCTGTCTCGTATGACCGTTTCTAGCATTTTACATACAACTGAGGTTAAGCTAATTGGACGATAGTTACTGGGTAGGGATTTGCTGCCTTTTTTGAATATCGGGGTTACGTTGGCTAGCTTCCACTGATCAGGCATAGTTCCAGACTGCAAGGATTTATTGAATAGTAATGTCAGTGGTTTGGAGAGCTCATCCTTAGCTTCCTTTAGAACTCTAGGCGAGATTGTATCAGGTCCTGGCGTTTTATTTACCTTGAGTTTATCTAAACAATTCAATACTTCTCTCTCTGTAACAGTGATATTGCTTAGAACATCTGAATTATCAATCTGAATCGGCGATGGTGTAGGGATATCACTGAGGTCTTCTATTGTAAAAACTGATGCAAAGAAGGTATTGAGGGCATTACTCATTTGTACTTCGTCTTTGGTGTATTCTCCATTTTCATCGACTAACGGTCCAACAGTTGAAGTAACTACTTTATTCTCTGGCGGGTGCCCAACCCCGAAAGGAGTTGAAATAGGGGAGCTATCCCCCCGCCAAAGGCGGCTTTCTAGGGCCTTTCCTAGCTGATGCTGAGAGGATTGGGTTCTCGTCATGTGGTGATGGGCTGGTCTATCCGAGTGAGAACTGAGCGATCTCTGCCATACCCATAGCTTACTCTGACTGTTCCTTTTACTTATATATCTTCTAGATCTCAAATGGCGGCGTCTTTTCCGTGGATTGACCTCCCTACTGCCAACCTAGAAGTTGGCAGATTGAGAGCCAAAGCGTCACATTTTTCCCTTACCCCTCAACTTTCCCTTCATAATTGCTGAGGGGCACAGGGCCTTGGGTGGGGCTTTGGTTTCCCGGGCATTTCCGCACCTTCCTCAGCTCCCTGCCTTGGAGTGGCTTCGGTCACCCGGGCTTTGTTATGGTAAGCAGGGAGGATTTTGTGGGGGCGCTCGTTTATGGCCTTGGCCTTGATCGAGACCTTGGGGCTGTTCGGCCAGACAGCCTGGGGAACAACAACAACAACAACTACTTTTTTCTTTCTGATATAACTATAGAATTCTTTCGGGTTTGTTTTACTTTGCTTCGCAATATGTAACTCTAAGGTCTTTTTACTTTGCTTAATTAACTTTTTGGCTTTGCGTCGTAGCTCTACAAATTTCACCCGTTCTTCGTCATTTTGTGAGGATTTTAATCTATCATTAGCAAATTTTTTAGCAAGCAGGCAGTTTGAAATATCTTTATTCCACCATTTGGGCTTATTATTATGGCCTGGACGCCGTATTTTCGATGGTATGCAGTCTTGCACTGCTTTTAGGTAAGTGGTTTCGAATAACTTCCAAGATGTATTTATGTCGTTATTGTTAATTAAAAAGCTCCAGTCAGTTTCTTTAAACATAGCTCTAAGTTGATGGAAGTTTGCTTTCTTGAAATTAGGGACTTTTTCGATGCTACTATTTGGTTCGTTACTAGTAAACTTTAAAGTGAAAGTTATCGTACGATGGTCGCTGTTACTGAATTCATCACCAACATTCAAATTCTCTATCAATTCTTCTTTTGTTGCAAGTACAATGTCAAGAACGTTATTACCACGGGTCGGCGTTCGAACAAATTGATAAAGCGAACTCTCTTGCAAGTTCATATACAAGTCATGTCCGGAGTGTGAAGTAAGAGTATCGCCCAACTTGGTCACAGGTAAATTAAAGTCGCCAAAAATTACGGCATCTTGTGAGTTACTTATATCTGCAATTTGTTCGTTAATTTCTCGGTCAGTTTGCACTGATTGAGCTGGAGGTCTGTATATTAACGGAAGTATTATTTGTGTACCTTTCTTATTCTTTATTAGCACAAAAGATGTGTCGACGTTCACAATTTGAGGTTTTGACAAGAGGGTAGGGTTAAGACTTTCTTTGATTTTTTTTTTTTTTTTTTTTTTTTTGAGACAATGAACGGAGGAAGGAAAAACACAGATAAAACAAAAAGGTCCATGTGCCTAAAAGCATCCTCCATTCATAAAATGTTTGTAACAACTGGATTTAAACATTTGTAGATTGTAAGTTTGTGGAAAGCAATTCGAGGGAAGTGAATTCCAAAGAGTAGTAGCTCTGGGGATAAATGAATTCTGATAAGCAGAAGTTCTGCATTGTGGAGGAGAAAGTGTAAATTCATGGGCGCTCTCAGCTGCCCTAGTTCTACGGTGAAAGATGTGGAGAGGCGGCACAATTGAAGCAAGTTCCTCGGAACAATTGCTGTGAAAATATCTGTAGAATAATGCAAGGGATGCAACGTTTCTTCGTATGGATAATGTAGGAAGGTCCTGTGTGATTGCAGGGTTATTGATTAATCTAATAGCTTTATTTTGAATTTTGTCCAACTGCCTCAATGCAACCACTCCACTTCCACCCCACAGAGGTGAACAGTAATCCATCTGAGAACGCACATGACTTTTATATATCACGGCCAACTGCTCGTCAGTGAAGAATTCTCGAACTCTGTACAGGAGTCCCAGTTTTTTAGAGGCATTCTTAGCAATGCTTCTAACATAATGTGTCCAGCTCAAGTTAGTAGTTAATGTTACACCGAGAATGTCAATACTAGGGGAAGTGGGAATATTTACATCATTAAAAAATATATGGGAGTCAGTGAGATTCTGTCGGTTAGAAAATTGAATGTACTTGGTTTTCTGTGCATTAAAGGAAACTAGATTCTTTTGTGCCCATCCATTAATTCTAGAAAGGTCCTGGTTCAGAGAAATTGCAGTGTTTATTTTTGAATTTATAAGATCGGATTGGGTGACAGAAATGGTAAATGTGAAGGAACTGTGGAGTGTTGAGTCATCTGCGTAGGAATGTATTGGATTATGAGTGGTAGATATGAGATCATTGATATGAATGAGGAACAGAATTGGGGCCAAAACTGATCCCTGGGGAACACCAGCATTTATTGAGTGAAATTGAGAATAAAGGCCATCTACCATTACACGTATTTTTCTGTTATGAAGATAAGAAGAAATTAGTGGAACTAATGATGCAAGGCCGTAGTGTGACATCTTCGACAATAAGGATTGATGCCAGACTCTATCAAATGCCTTTGATATATCCAGTGCTATTGTATGTGTTTCACCATGTTGGTCTGTAGCTTGGTTGATTTGATGCGTAAGAAGGCAAAGCATGTCTGCAGTTGATCGACATCGTCTAAAACCATATTGCCTATCACTGATTAATTTATTATTCTCAAGATGCTTAATTATGTGATTATTTAATATAATTTCAAAGACTTTACCAAGAGTGGAAGTTATAGCTATTGGTCTGTAGTTTGATGGATCTGAAGAGGCACCTTTTTTAGGAACTGGATGGATGTTTGCTTCTTTCCAGGGTACTGGGAAGCATGAGGTATGAGTACACAGACGGAAATTTTTTGCCAATACAGGAGCGAGCACCAAGGAGCAATTCTTAAGTACTATTGGAGGAATTTCATCTGGACCAGGAGCCTTATCTACCGAGAGATTCTGCAAAATAGTTTTGACATGTCTGGTGTGGATCTTAAGTGAGGGAATTTCAGGCGAATTAAAATTAAGTACAGGGACATCTTGATTTATTTCATCTAAGGTTGAGTTGGTGGAGAAAATATCCGCAAGAAGGTTAGCTTTACCTCGTGGGTCACTTACAAGATTGCCAGTCGGAGATTTTAATGGTGGAATGGATGAAGCAGTAGTGAAGTTGGATTTAAATGAGTTAAGAGTAGACCAAAATATTTTGTTATCATTTGGATTATTTAGAAGTTTATTTGCCTGCTTGTGGAGAAAGTTTGATTTAGTTAGGTTTAATACAGTTTTGGCATGATTTCTGATGTTTCTAAAGTAATTAAAGGCTTCATGTGTTTTTGATCTTGTGTATGCATTGTAGGCTATTGCTTTTTGTTCAGTTACTCTAGCACAATTATGGTCAAACCATTTAGGTGAATTAGATCTTTTACTGTACTTTTGATGAGGAATAAAAGTTTCCATTCCAATTTTTACAAAATCTTGTATGTGGCTCAAGGTGGAGTGTGCATCATTAGAAAAGAAAGAGGTCCAGGGAATATCAATAAAGAAACCTTGAAGACCCTCCCAGTCTGCCCTATCGTAATGCCATTTAGTCACCAAAACAGGTTCAGAGTGGGAAGGTGTGGTAGGTGATAGACAGGTGGCCTGTATCAGACAGTGATCAGAAGATCCAAGCGGGGACCTCACTGTAACATCATAATTTTCTGAATTGGTTGTTAAAAATAAGTCCAGTAGGTGGGAATTATGATTAGGATTATCTGGTACACGGGTGGGTTGGTTGACTAGTTGAGTGAGATTAAATGAGTCTGCAAATAGCTCACATTCAAGACCAGCATCATCAGTCCTGGCTGAATAAGTGAGCCATTCAACATTATGGACATTAAAATCACCCAACACAGTGATTTCAGAAGAAGCATTTAAGTTGAGGACACTGAGTTGTGAGGACAGAGAATCAAAAAGACTTTGCTCTGGAGGAGTATTTGGGGAACGGTAGATGCAACATATGTATTTAAATTTACCAGCAGAAATTAATTTGTATATAGAATAATCAAAATAGGGACAATTGAAACTAGTAACCTCCTCCAGGGCAATTTCAGATTTTGCGAAGCAACATACACCTCCTTTAGGTCTGAAATTTTGGAGCAGTTGATAACCTGGAAAATTAAATCTAGACGTGTCAGATGTGGATGTTACTTGAGTCTCTGTCAAAAAAAGGAGAGTAGGGGATTCTGCTTGAAGAAATTGGTGTACAGAATTGATGTTAGAGTGAAGTCCCCTTATATTGCTAAAGAAAAAGCTGCACCGACGAGCAGCTTTGGGACATTGCAATGCTCTTGACACAGTCGCATGATGACGACCGGGAGGGCCCTGTGTCAATGACCCAACCCTGCCGGGGGTGGATATCCGAGGGACCACCAGGTTTGCTCTTAACAATTGTACTGCCATGTTTATTGGGTAAGGTGTATGGTGTTACATGTATGATATGTAGTGGGAAGAGTAGTGTTTTATGGATAGAGGATAGCAATGTAGGGCAAGTCGTGAAGTTGGATGTGTATGTTATATAAAGAGGGTTTTCCTGATACCCCTGATGTGTGAGGCAGAAAGATATGTATCCAGCTACCAAGGCCTGGGAGAGAAAATGGAATTCAGGCTATTCCCTGAGTCTCCCGAAACCTTGGCGGTAGTACTTCCCTGGGCGGGGCTGCCTACCCCTACTACCTACAACAAATAAAGTATAACGCCTCCTCCATTTCGATTTATTCGGCTTTTCTCAAACATTACATAACCGGGAAGTGAATACTCTGCTAAAAAGTCTATCTTCTGTATTGAGCCAAGATTCTGTTATGCCAATCACATCATAATTTTCTGTAAACACTAGCTCCTCTAAATCTGAAAAATTATTGCGTATGCTACGAGCGTTTGCATAGAAAACCTTTAAATTTGTTATTTTAGAACTCACGGAACGCTCTTTAATAATATTTTTGGTTCTTGTCGGATCTACATTTATGTTCATGGCGGTCCTCAGTCCCTGTCTTTGGTCCTTATCGCTGGTGGTCCTCGGTTGCCTCTGTTTTTTGCTTGGCGTTGGATGATTTATGTCACTGCTGCTTCTTCTCGGATGGCGTTTTTTTATCCATGGCTGCGGACTGCTTCGTGTAGGAGACGACCCATGCGTGCTGAACCTACAGGGTTTAGATGAGTGCCATCCTTGCGGAACAGAGTAGGCTGGTTGTAGAAGTTGTCCCAGAGGTTGATGAATTCAACTTCTTTCCTCAGACACAAATATTTTAGTCGGCTATTTGTGCTGAAGGCCTTGTCGTAGAATTTGTCAGGTGCGTCGATCTTGGGGAGAATGCCTGAGATAATGATATTCCTTGACTTGTTTTTGTAGTGCTGGATCATCTTGCGATATTTCTCCATCAACTCTTCGGATCTGGTGCGCATGACGTCATTTGAACCAGCATGGATGACATAAAAGGTATTTTCATTTGCATCCTTTGTGGTATCTTCGAAGGCTTCCACAATGTCGTCCAGTCCAGCTCCTGGGATGCAAAATGTTTTTTGTCGATTTGGGACTCTGTCGCAGAACTCTTCGACCTGTCCTCGTAGGATGGAATCCCGAACGACCCTGGTCTCTTCTGGTTCGTCTTCCATCTCTACCAATATCTCAAATCTGTTTGACATTGTAACTATGTGTGTATGTGTGTTTGTGTGTGTGTGTGTGCGTTTCCGTGTTTGGTTGTGTATTATTTAGTTTATATATATTGTGTGTGTGTGTGTGTGTGCATTTGCGTGATTGGTTGTGTATTATTTAGTTTATATATATTGTGTATGTGTGTTGTGACGCACCCCAGTGCTCCGCAACGCAACCTGATTGTACTCCTTGGTACTCGACTGTACCGCCCGTGATCTGGCTACCGTCAGCCGCTATGTATATTGAGTGTGACAACTTATAACTATGTTCTTTGTATCTCTGCAAAGGTCTCGTCATGTGCTAACCAGTGGTGGGTTTTGTTTTAAGCCATGTCGAGACCTTCCATTTAATATGTAGTATCAATAGAGAAGTTGATAGATAAGACAATGGGAGTTCAGAGAGAGAGAGTGAGTTAGGCTTCAGAGCAAGAGGGTAGCAACGCGCCGCGCTGCCGGCCGGGTGGTTGCCAGACGTATGGACTGGTTGGCAGCCTTGCGCTTATAGCTAGGCGCGACAGGGTTGGTAGTCCATTGTTGCCTGCCTACGCTGCTTGGGCTGGGCCCATGTTGTCGTACAGCACATTGCCTGGAGGCTGGCTGCGTGTTCCATGACCAGGTTGCCTAGAACCTTTGAGATTCTAACATCCCTTGCTCTCTCTCCCAACTTCTCACGGTTGCACTCTTTCTCTCTGACGACATTACTCTCATTTCATTCTTCTCTCTATTTAAATGCATAACCTTCCCTTGAGGTCCTAAAGGAGTTTCAGCACTCACCTCTCGTATTACTCTTAGGACAAGCATATATTTACATGTATTAGATTTAAGGGGTTAATGTGAACAGCGATCTTCTTGATGAGGATAGTTGGTGAACGTTCTACATGTTCACAAGTTATATGCCCCGCTCATCATCCCATTTGTGACTAGACTGGTGCCATGTGTAAGAGCCCGACCATGCCCAGGAGTTGTCTGTAGAGGAACGAGGACTTAGCCTTGATTTGCATACCGAGCCAGGAGCGAGTGTAGCACCCGAGACTATAGCTCGCTCGTAGTGCCGGTATAGTAGAGTAACGTAATTTATCTGTCCTTGTGTTCTCTACAGTCTTTTCCTGGGTTCTCGCTTTCGGTGCTGGGACTCGTTGTTCCTGTGACTTGGCCTGCTAGCTAGAACACATGGGGATGATGAGTGGGATATATCTTTATTTTACTATGCATTGCAGCTCTCTTTATAGTAAGGGGAGGTGTGGTGGAGTGGTCTTGCCACTGGCCTGGTAATCCAAAGGTCCCGGGTTCAAATCCCGTTGTATCAATGGGAAGATATTATTGGGATGGAATTTGTGCTGTACCTGGTATCAGTGCATTACCACAAGCCCACCGAAACGTCAATAAAATACCCTCATTGTTCCCTGATTAAATAGCACTGTATGAATATTCCCATATTCAAAATATGCTATAGGGGTGCAATGCCTGGTGAGTTATCTGCTCAACAGGTGGCGTTGTGTGTGTGTAAGTGTGAGAGTCCGAGTGTAGTGGGTGAGACAGTGAAGCACGGGAACGAGGTGGCTTCAGAGATGGGGTCGTTTCGGGCCATGAGTGAGCACCGTGCCTCATGTGAAGGCAAGATGGCAGGTGCTCGTTGTACTCTATGTGCTTCACATGTCTCACTCCCTAGACTGGAACAAGACCTCACGGGCTTCACTGTTCATTGTAAAGCGGTGAATGTTAAGGCTCTCAGCCTATGCCCGAGAGGAAGTAAGTTGGAATATAAAAAAAAAAAAAAAAAAAAAAAAAAAAAAAAAAAATGTCTATAACACTTTACAAAACACATTACTCACACACAAGACAACACTATTAATACTTTCATGTATCAATTAACTGCACTGTCGTTTTGCTGCTGTGTCCGGAGTTCTGTTGCGTAGGGCGCATACGGACTCGGAAGGGAGACAGAGTGAGAGAAGCGAAGTAGCATATGCGGTAGTAGGCTACCGGCGCAGTACTGTTGCCTGCAACCTTTTAGTTATTCCAAGTATAGATTCATTATTATAATAAGTGACTACTATTTATGTTCCTCCCATGTGTATTATTAGGTATCTACTGGATCATGAACATCTTGTATGCTACATGCTAGTGCATGTTAGTAGGGGACAGTGCACGCGCTTTCAAGTAGGCGTGTACATTTGTCATTTAGCATTTCACTGTCATACCTTTAGCCTGCTTCTATTCTACATTATTAGAGGCTTAATATTAACGTAGTTTCTTGAGTATTGCATTTCTTTAGTAATAACGTAACCTATAAATGTCTGAGGGAGTTTAGCCTCATAGCCTACCCCTGTTGTACACTTTCGCCGAGTTAAGGTACCTCGTTACCGTAGACGATAACTCTGTAGGGCGTTGGTGCTTTTGTTGTCTGGAGCATATAGTATTTGGGACTGGAATCGAGCGTGTCATTGTCACTTAAGCCATTTCTGTCCTACGATCAAGAATCCCGAATATGTATTGCCGATCCAGCCGTAACAAAATGGCGACCTTGCACAAGATTCAGTAGTATTCTATCACATGTTTTTTGGAGAACTATTCTATGCTACCTAGTAGAGCTGGCTAGAATTTTCTTGCATATTGGAGGAATTTTTATTGTGTCATTATTGTATTGGTGGACTTGCAGATTGTTTCGTTAGGTGTCTAGAGTAGAGTCATTCAAGCATCTTTAACATTTTGTGAGTCGAGACTACAATTAGTAATAAGCACTTTTTTTTTTTTATGAACAGCAATTGTATAACCAGCACTATGTCTAATGACTCATCATTTACGGGGGAGCACGGTACAGCCTAGTGACCAGCAAGTACAGCAGATATTTAGGGAGGGGAGTGTTATAAGTGGAGAGAGGGATGCCCGGGCATTTTTGCAGACACCTTTGACCGAACAGCGCCTGCAGGCTATTGATTGTTACGGTCTTCGCTGTTTAGCCACGGTTTTGGGGCGGGACTGTCCTGACAGTTGGCCCAAGAAGAATTTGGTGGCATGTTTGTTGGGTGATGGCGATGGGGCGGTGGGTGGAGTGGGGTCTTGGGGGGTTCCCTCCAAGCCTCCATTCCACTCTACCCCTGAGCTGGGCCCTCAGCCAGCGAGTCTTAGCACGATGCAGCAGGAGGGTTCCCAATGGCAAGCTGGCTTACCCGTAAACACGTCTCGGTGTGGATCCCCCATTTTGTGCTCTCCCCCCCCAGGCCTGTCTCCTGAGATGTTATTTTAGCTAGAACTAGCTAAGCTTAAGTTGCAAGAGAGTCAACAGGCTAGTATAGAACGGATTAAGCTGCAGGAGACTCAGATACAACAGGCTAGTATAGAACGGATTGAGCTGCAGGAGACTCAGATACAACAGGCTAGTATAGAACGGATTAAGCTGCAGGAGACTCAGATACAACAGGCTAGTATAGAACGCATAGAGGTTGCTAGAATCCAAGCCAATCAGGATGCAACCAGGTACCAGGCTGAAATGGATGTTGAGAAGTCTAGAGTAGAGACCACGGGGCGTCATCTCGGTGGTGGGCACCGGGTTACAGACTCACTTTCGCATTTAATTAAGTTAGTACCCGCATTTGATGAGACAGCAGTGACTGAGTTTTTTGCTCGTTTCGAAAAGAAGTGTCGTGAGTATGACTGGCCGGAGGTTAAATGGGCAGCATTAGTTTCATCACGTCTAGTGGGTAAGGGGTTGAAAGCCTACGATGCACTGTCACTGGACGAGAGTGTCGTGTATGGACTGGTGAAGGAGGCTGTGCTCCGGGCCTACGAACTGCAACCCGAAACTTATAGATTGAAGTTCCGTGGCGTGAATAAGAAGAGAGACGTCAGTTTTATGGAGCACGCACGGGACTTAACAGATGCATGTAATAACTGGTTTCGGTCCGAGCACGCAGAGTCGGCTGAGGAAATTAAGCAACTTTTCTATCTGGAACAGTTTTACAAATGTACTGGAACCGATCTAACGCTGAACATTAAGGAAAAATGTCCCAAGACAGTAGAGGAGGCTGCCAAGATGGCAGACCTCAGGTTATCATTGATTCGTGGTTGCGGTGCCGCTCAGAGGGCTGAGTCAGGGCAGAAGGGGCGCTATACCCCACCCACCAGAGTTTTCGATAATAACAAATCCTATGACACACATAACCACACTAAAAGCATTGCACCTAATAACACCTACAAACACCAGCCTCTCCCGTTTACTAAAGGTCAGGCCCCTTCTTCGCCCGCACAAGGGAAGAAGCCCATTGGGGATGTGAAATGTTACAAATGTCAGAAGCTAGGCCATTATTCACGTGAGTGCCCTAGTAACACTCCCGCTAAGCCGGTGTCATTGGTTCACAGTATCGGTGTGTCTCTGAAGGCTGCAGCAACTGCCCGGGGTAGGTTGTCAGCAGCTGAGGCACACACGGTAAAGAAGCGTACGGAAGGCTCGACACCTGTCCGGGACACTTTCTGTAGCCATCGGGGACACGGGTTTGTGAGCTGGGGGAGTGAACTACGGAGGGTTGACTTGCTGAGGGATACGGGGGCTTCGCAAACTTTGTTGAGGAACTTCACAGGGAAACCGATAAATGCGGCCAGAGTTGTTGTGGTGCAGGGTATAAATGCTACGAGGTCATACCCACTTGTGAGGTTGGAGTTGAGAGTGGGAGAGGTGTGCAGGGAGCTGGATGTAGGGATCGTTGAGTGTTTGCCAGTTGAGGGCGTCGACCTTCTTCTCGGCAACGACTTTGCGGTGCCCACTTCCGGGACTCCACCCTTGGTCGTTGCCGAGAGGGCGGCCGACGTGGATGGTGAGAATCGGGAATGGGTTGGGAGGTGCCAACAGGATGAGATGGCCTGTGTGGTAACCCGATCTCGCTCTGCGGCTCCTGCACAGCCTAGCACTCAACCTCGGGGACAGTGGAGGAAGGATCAGGAGAAGGTTGCTAAGGGCAGGAAAAGGGACATTGATTCTGCTGCACTTCTCGGTGATTCGGTACTTGGACCTATAATAAACACGGGAGTTGACTCTGGCCCAGATATGGTGTGTAACAAGGCAGAGTTGGGTAAGACTTCGCGTGAGGCAAGAGCTGTAGCGAGAGCCACTAAGGCAGTAGAGCCTACTAGCCGGGGTAATGTCTTATTACAAAACCATCTTGATGCATTGACGCCCGGGGACATTAGTGAGCAGCAGCTGCAAGACGCTAGCCTAGCTCGTTATAGCAATGGTGCCATAGAGTTGGAGGAAGATGGGGATGCGAAGCCGGGAGATTTCTTTAGGCTCAACAGGATATTGTACCGCAGATTTCTAGACCCCAAATCGAAGTGGGAGGGCGGTGCGAGGGTAGTAGACCAGGTGGTTGTTCCAAATAAGTATAGAGAGTCCTTATTGTGTCTGGCGCATGATGTGCCGGTGGCGGGTCATTTGGGGGTAACAAAAACATTGGCGGCATTGGGCAGGTTTTTCTGGTGGCCTGGGGTCAAGGCTGATGTCTGTGCATGGGTGGCTGGGTGTGCGACCTGCCAGACAACGGGGAAGCCTAACCAGACAATCCCGAAGGCACCTTTGTTTCCCATACCTGTCACCGGGCCTCCGTTCAGCAAAGTTGTAGTAGATTTGGTTGGCCCTTTCCCGCCTACTAGTAGTGGCAATAAATTCCTGTTGACAATCATGGATGTGGCTACGAGATACCCGGACGCATACCCCATGAGAAACGGCTCGGCAAAGGCAGTTGTTAAAAACTTATTATTGTTCTGTTCCCGTTATGGATTTCCATGTGAGGTGCAGTCAGACCAGGGGAGCAATTTTACATCCAAATTGTTCAAGCAAACCTTTCAGTTGCACGGTATATGTTCTGTAGTGTCGTCAGCCTACCATCCCGAGAGTCAGGGAGTCTTGGAGCGGTGGCACTCGACCCTGAAGAGTATGCTACGCTGTTACTGTGCAGAACATGACACTGATTGGGATTTGGGTCTGCCGTATGTTCTGTTCGCTGCACGTGAAGTCCCAGGAGAGAGCCTGGGGTTCAGTCCAAATCAACTAGTCTTTGGCCATAATGTGAGAGGACCTTTAAGTATGGTGAAAGAGATCTGGGAGGGCGAAGAGAAGCCGGGGTCTGTACTTAAATATGTCCTTGAGAGCCGGGAGAGACTTATAGGTTGCATGGCAGCGGCAGGTAATAACTTGGTTAATGCACAGGCGGTCATGAAGCACCAGTATGACGCCAAGGTGAAGCTTCGGGAGTTTTCGGTGGGTCAGGAGGTAATGTTGCTTTTACCTTTGCCTGGACACCCCCTTTCTGCCAAGTTCATTGGGCCGTATGTGGTGGCTAAGAAACTGTCCGACCTTGATTATCTCGTTGCAACACCTGACCGTAGGAAAAAACATCAGTTATGTCATGTTAACCTCATGAAAGAGTATGTGAGACGCCCCTCAGAGCCTCTCACTGTCCCTGTGCTGGCCTGCAGCGGCCAGGGTGGAGAAGGAGGTGGGGACAGTCATGCTGCTGAGGAGGATAGCTGGGACTGTGTCATTTCCGCGGAACAGTGGGTGGGGAATACTGAACAAGAGGCTAGGCAAGCTGTAAGTCACCTGCCTGAGCACCAGGGTGCTGCTGTCCTAGGCCTGTTCAGGTCATACCCCTCTGTTTTCGCCGAACACCCAGGTCTCACTACTCAGGTAACGCACGACGTGGACGTCGGTGGTAATGTGCCCTTCAAGTCAGTGCCCTACCGTGTGCCCCCGGTAAAGTTGCCAGCTTTACGGGAGGAGTTAAAGTACATGGTTGAGAGAGGGATGATCACTGAAGGTTATGTGAAGTGGACATCACCCGTCACGTTGCAGCCAAAACCTGACGGCAAGGTGCGGTTCTGCATAGATTTTCGTAGGCTAAATGGCTTGACCACTACCAACCCTTACCCTTTGCCTCGAGTTGACGACAGCATGGACAAGATAGGGAATGCAAAGTACCTTACTAAAATTGATCTTGTAAAAGGCTACTGGCAAGTACCCCTGTCGGACCGAGCTAAGCAAGTTTGTGGTTTTGTGGTAGATGGCAAGACCTACCAATGTAACATAATGCCTTATGGGCTTAAGAACGCACCTGCCACGTTTCAGAACCTGATGAACGATATTTGTGACGAAATCCCTAACTGCACGGTCTACCTTGATGACGTGATAGTATATGATGACGATTTTGAAAATCACCTAAGGCACTTAGAGACCCTGTTTGGGAAGTTGCACGATGCTGGGCTGGTGGTGAACCTGAGGAAGTGCGAGTTTGTAAAGGCTACTGTGCAGTATCTTGGCTTTGTGGTCGGGTTAGGCCGGGTGTGCCCCCCCCTGAGCAAGATACAGGCTATCAATATGTTTCCCAGGCCCACCACTAAGCGCCAGGTCATGCGGTTCCTAGGTATGATAGGCTATTATAGGCGCTTCATCCGGGGATACTCTACTGTCTTAGCACCGTTAACTGATCTACTGTCGAAGTCAGTGAAATTCTGTTGGGCTGCGGAGTGTCAGAGGGCTTTCGACCTAGTCAAGCACCTGCTGTGTACACATCCGATTTTGAGGGCCCCAGACTTCTACAGGAGTTTTCAGCTGGCGACTGATGCCAGCGGTGTGGGTGCCGGGGCAGTGTTACTGCAGACTGATTCCGAGGGCTTGGAACACCCAGTGAGCTTCTTTTCTCGCAAGTTTAATTCGGCACAAAGGAATTACTCGACTATAGAGAAGGAGCTTCTGGCTATCGTTTTGTCGCTCAAACATTTCGAAGTTTATGTTCCAGCCTACGGCCCGGTAGTGACGATTTATACGGACCATCATCCCTTGAAATTCCTAAATCAGTTTCACAATCAGAATATGCGGTTGACCAGGTGGTCCCTAATGCTCCAAGAGTATAATCTCAACATTCAGCATATTGCCGGGAGTGAGAACATGATAGCAGATTGTCTATCAAGGGTTGATGATCCAAGATAGTCGTGCACGGTGTGTGGGTTGAGCAGGAGTAAAATTAGGCTATCATAACGCCGTCCAAAAAGATTATAAAACAATAAAATAAATGAGAAAACTCTTTCTTTTTTTTTAGTTTTGTAAGTCTTTATTGTTGTAGCATGATGCATGCGATATTGTGTTTTATGTATAATTCACACTTCAGTTGTTGTGCACCTTTTGCAATTAGTGGCAGCTAAGGGTAGCAGGTCGGTTGGTTGCCTGTCAGATTTTGATAATGCTTCTAAGGTCGATTATCTAAAATCTTGGCGGGGCTGTGACGCACCCCAGTGCTCCGCAACGCAACCTGATTGTACTCCTTGGTACTCGACTGTACCGCCCGTGATCTGGCTTCCGTCAGCCGCTATGTATATTGAGTGTGACAACTTATAACTATGTTCTTTGTATCTCTGCAAAGGTCTCGTCATGTGCTAACCAGTGGTGGGTTTTGTTTTAAGCCATGTCGAGACCTTCCATTTAATATGTAGTATCAATAGAGAAGTTGATAGATAAGACAATGGGAGTTCAGAGAGAGAGAGTGAGTTAGGCTTCAGAGCAAGAGGGTAGCAACGCGCCGCGCTGCCGGCCGGGTGGTTGCCAGACGTATGGACTGGTTGGCAGCCTTGCGCTTATAGCTAGGCGCGACAGGGTTGGTAGTCCATTGTTGCCTGCCTACGCTGCTTGGGCTGGGCCCATGTTGTCGTACAGCACATTGCCTGGAGGCTGTGTGACGTTGACCACTCCGTTAGAACCGCATGGCTTGTCCTACAGTGACTCACTAGGATCGCCAGGGCAGTGGACGGGGCTACAGTTTATGTATTAGAGTGTGCTTTATTTCATATGAAAGCTCGTGTCATGGGCAGTCCAGAAAGGCTCTTTGTTTTCGCCCATGTCAAGGCTTTATATATTTAATTGTAAAGTATATGTTTTATCATTAACTAGTAATGATGGGATCTGGGAGAGAGAGAGAGAGTAGAACAGAGTGAGAGGGGGCGCGCAGTGTTTTTTGTCCCGCTCGATGACGTCACGGCTGGCTGCCTCGCGGGGGTTGGTGGAGGGAGGTCCTTACCATGCTGCAAGCTTTGTTAGTGGTTAGTTGACTTGTAACCGCCTTTTTCCCACGCGGCTCAAGCTAGTGCGAGTATATATACAGTTCCTCGCCACTCTCTCCCTCAGATCTGGTTTCTAGAACACACCCATCTTTTTTCCCTTGCTATCTGTCCCCACTCCGTACCTGAGAATCTTTTCCTCTGCCTATCTCTCTCATTTTCCATAATAATTATCTTTCACCACCTTTTATTAATATTATACCCCCTCTGGTTAACTCTGCACAATCAGCTTCATGCTGGGGAGGTGTGGTTGAGTGGTCTTGCCACTGGCCTGGTAATCCAAAGGTCCCGGGTTCAAATCCCGATGTATCAATGGGAAGATATTATTGGGATGGAATTTGTGCTGTACCTAGTATCAGTGCATTACCACAAAGCCCACCGAAACGTCAATAAAATACCCTCATTGTTCCCTGATTAAATAGCACTGTATGAATATTCCCATATTCAAAATATGCTATAGGGGTGCAATGCCTGGTGAGTTATCTGCTCAACAGGTGGCGTTGTGTGTGTGTAAGTGTGAGAGTCCGAGTGTAGAGGGTGAGACAGTGAAGCACGGGAACGAGATGGCTTCAGAGATGGGGTCGTTTCGGGCCATGAGTGAGCACCGTGCCTCATGTGAAGGCAAGATGGCAGGTGCTCGTTGTACTCTACGTGCTTCACATGTCTCACTCCCTAGACTGGAACAAGACCTCACGGGCTTCACTGTTCATTGTAAAGCGGTGAATGTTAAGGCTCTCAGCCTATGCCCGAGAGGAAGTAAGTTGGAATATAGAAAAAAAAAAAAAAAAAAAAAAAAAAATGCTGGCCAGTTGTATTGTGTGTTAAGGTCTGATATAACCTAGGTATGTTAGTTGTTAAGATAAGTGGATCACGAAGCATTGGTTGGCATTTATATTGTTTAGTACTGCTTCCTTTAGTTATTAGTGTTCTGCTGGATTAGATAATGCTAGACTAGGAGTCTGATATTATAGGTATTGTTTCCTATGAGTGCTGGCTTCAGTTAAAAGCGGCACGACATACCTGAGAACTGGAGTTGATTGAGTAAATTCTAGTCTGTGTGCCATTGAGAGTAGAGCATGCACGAATGAGGGTTTTTTGCCTATACCATTCTGCACTGTTCTAGTCTCGATTGTTTGTCTTTGAGGTGCGCCAGGAGAACGCTTAATACTTCGGTATTAAGGTTTCTCAAGAGAGCTACCCTTCATTATAACGTAATATTTGACGCACAGACTTGAGATTTGCACTAGGCTATGCAGCATGCCATGCGCACCAGTATCTCGTATCATTGACTCTAGCTAGACTTTATCAGTCACAGTAGACATTAAGTATATTAACCTAATTACTCTTTTTATGCATACCCATTTATGATTACACAAGCCTTTCGTAGCCTAGTTTGATGTATTGAGACACAAATGACTTAGGCTCTTTTTGTTGATAGGAATACTGCATTGTCGTGGCGATTATTATTAGTATTGTAGTGTTTAGGATATTCTTGGCTCCAACGGCATTATATATATTCTGCCTTTTTGTGTGCATAGCCTGCACGAGCATTGTTCCACTGCCTGCCTTTTTGGGTTCCATTTCCGATACGAGCATCTTTATAGCATCTAACATTTAAAGAAGATTCCTTGTTAGTGTTGAAGGACTTTAGTGCACTTTCTTTCATGCAGGAGTGCCTGACATTTATTGATTAAAGTAACGTAAGCTGTAACTTCCCTTACCACCTTACTTTGCATACCATAACCAAGCACCTTCGGTTATAGGTAGTAATAGGCTGTTTTCACATAACATTAAGCCTAGAGTAGACGCACATTTATTGAGAGTTTGATAGCCTATTATTGCATATAGAACTCTGTAGAGTATTTGTGTTCTTTGTTCACTGGGAATATACTTCAGAGGTTGGAGCTAGCGCTTTCCGTTGTAACATTTATGCCATTACTAGTCCAATGAATAAGAGCCCTGATATATTTGAACCCCAGTCGTAACAAATGGCGACCTTGCCTAGGATTTGGTGAACCTACCTTTTATTAGCAGGGAACATTTGTTTTTTTGGGGAATATTTTGCGGGGATCAGCAAGAATATTTTTTTTTTTTGCAACATAGTATAGCCCTTGAGTATTTCCAAGAATTTTTGTGTGTATATTGAGGTATAAGAGTTTGGGGTACTTCTTTTCTGAATATTGTGGTGAGAAATTTTTGTGAGCATCATGTCTTATACCGGATCAGAGGAGAATGGAGACACAGTACGTAATGTCGAAACTGAGGAACAGCAGTATGATGATATGGTTAATCAGGTGAACTGTGAGGAGGATGCTAGGATATTTTTGCAATGGCCTGTTACTGCCGAGCGGTTGGAGGGTGTGAATCGGTACGGTCTTCAATGCCTGGCCACAGCTATCGGTCATGCGGTTACTAGCAACATGACCAGGGATAACTTGATAACGTGTGTACTGGGCAGGGTGACTGGTGAGCGAGATGGGTTGAGTGCTCAGAGCCCTTCGGCCATGCTTCCCCTACACTCGACTCCCAGCCATCCCTGTAGTTTGCCGACCCCGGGTACGCTTCCGCAGTTGGGTGGTGACTGGCAGGGTTGGTTGCCCCTGGGGGGACCACCGGTAATTTCAAACATTGTAGCACCTTCACCTCCTCAAGGGTTATCTCCAGAATTATTGTTTAAGCTCGAATTAGCTAAGCTTCAGCATCAGCAGCAAATAGAATCAGCTAAGATCGAAGAGAGAAAGGCTAGCAGGGCAGGTGAGCTTCAGCAGCAATTAGAATTAGCCAAGATAGAAGAGAGAGCCAAGCTAGCAAAAATCCAAGCTGATGTGGAGTCGACTAGGTACTGTGCCGACATGGATGTAGAGAAGTCGCGAGTAGAGACAACGGGACAGCGACTTGGGGCTGGTAACCGTGCTCATGATCAATCTCTCTCACACTTATTGAAACTGGTTCTGGTGTTTGATGAGAGTGGTGTAACAGAATTTTTCACACGCTTTGAGAAGAAGTGCCAGGAACACCAGTGGCCAGAGAATAAATGGGCATCACTTGTATCCTCTAGATTAATAGGCAAGGGTCTTAAAGCCTACGATGCGTTACCTTTGGAGTTATGTATTGTGTATGAGGATCTCAAGGAGGCTGTCCTGAGGGCTTACGAATTGCAACCAGAAACGTACCGTTTGAAGTTCCGGGGTGTAACTAAGGGAAGAGATAGCACCTTTTTGGAACACGCCCGGGACTTGTCCGATGCTATGGGGAACTGGCTCCGATCTGAGAAGGTCACAACATTTGATGAAATTAAGCAGTTAATGATGTTGGAGCAGTTCTTTAAGAGCACGGGCGGTGATCTAACTTTGAACTTGAAGGAGAAAAACCCAAGAACTCTAGTCGAAGCAGCAGAAATGGCTGATCGACGGCTGTCGTTGATTCGGGGTTGCGGGTCCTCACAGAAGTACGATGTAAGTGCTAAGGACCGTTATCCTCCCCCTCCCCGTAACAATGACACATTTAAACAGAAGATCCATGAAACTAAAACTGAATCCAAACCTTACACCACACCGTATGTGAAAAGTCAGGGGCCTTTTACATCACAGTATAAGCCGAAACCGAAATTTATGTGTTTTAGTTGCCACCAGGAGGGTCATAAGGCAAATGAGTGCCCTAGTCGACCTCCTCCGGCAGCCGTGTCTTTTGCTCACGGCATTGGAGTGTTCAAGAGGACATCGGAGTTTGCTAGAGGCATTTCTTCCGAGGTAAATACACTGCCAGTGCAGAAGGATCCGGAAGGCTTATTCCCTGTCCGTGATGCCTTTAGTGACCACAGGGGACTCGGTTGTGTGGAGTGGGGGGTTAGAAGACATGAGGTGAGAATTTTGCGTGACACTGGGGCATCGCAAACACTGTTGAGAAATTTCACTGGTAAACCTGTCAATACGGCGCGGGTGGTTGTGGTTCAGGGAGTTAATGCAACAAGGTCATACCCGCTTGTAAGAATGAAGGTGGAAGTTGATGGTGTGACTCGGGACCTGGATGTAGGGATTGTGGAGAAGTTACCTGTTGGGGGCGTCGACCTCCTTCTCGGCAACGACTTTGCAGGACCTACTTCTGAGGCTCCACCCTTGGTCGTTGCCGAGAAGCCGGCCGACGTGAGTAGGGAGGAGCAGGAGTGGATTGAGAAGTGTCCGGTGCAGCCTATGGCGTGTGTTGTCACCGGAGATCCTGCCTCCAGGGAGTCATATTCTGGTCAACAATCTTTAGATCAGCGGAGGAAGGGTACCGAGAAGGGGTTGAAAGTTGATGCGGTTGAGAGTTTAGTATCAGCGGACATTCTCGGGGACTCAGTATTAGGACCAATTTTCGAGTCTAGAGAAGACCCATTAACTGTTCCTGAGAAGGCAGTGGATGGGCCTAAACAGACGATGAGGCAGCAACGGTACGCAGAGAGAGAGAGCAACGGGAGGCCAAATTTAATGTAGGAGGGGGGCATGAGTTGTTTCGCAAACACTTGGATAGGCTTGCTCCTTCGGACATTCGTAAGTTGCAATTGGAAGACCCGGAGGTTCTTGAATGTGGTACCGAGTTGAAGGAGGACAGTGTTGCACAGTCGAGAGATGTAGCAACGAGGTACCCTGACGCGTACTCTATGAGAAATGGGTCAGCGAAGACGGTGGTCCGAGGCTTGCTAGTGTATTTTTCCCGGTATGGTTACCCGCAGGAGATTCATGTTGTTTTGTTTGCTGCACGGGAGGTACCTGGGGAAAGTTTGGGATTCAGCCCTAATGAGCTCGTCTTTGAACACCGTGTCAGAGGGCCTCTCCATATAGTTGAAGAAGTATGGGAGGGCGCAGAAAAACCTTGTTCTATGCTCAAGTGTGTCCTCAACAGTCGAGAACGGATGTTGCGCAGTCTGGAGTTGGCTGGCCGTAATTTGACTAGCTCTCAGGCCCTCAGGAAGGACAGGTACGACCTCAGGGTTGAACTCAGGGAGTTTCACGTGGGTCAGGAGGTGTTGATTCTACTGCCCCTTGTAGGTCACCCCTTATCCGCGAAGTACACTGGTCCTTATAGGGTGGTGGAGGAGCTATCGGACCTGGTTTACTTGGTAGCCACTCCAGACAGACGGAAGCGCAATCAGTTATGTCATGTTAATCCCATGAAGGAGTATGGGAGGCACCCCCCTGAGCCTCTCACTGTGCCTGTGATGACGTTTAGCAGTCAAGGTGGAGAAGGAGAACGGGACAGTCAAGCTCAGGTGGAGGATAACTGGAAGGATAAGAAGTTCAATTGGGCGCCTGAGTGTGAGAAGGTGTTTAGAGAAGTAAAACACCTGTTGTGCACTCACCCGATCCTCAGGGCCCCTGACTTTAGCCTACCTTCCCAACTAGCAACGGAGGCTAGTGGTGTGGGGGCTGGTGCCGTCCTTGTGGAAAAGGACGATGATGGGCTGGAGCATCCTGTTAGTTTCTGCTCGGAGAAGTACAATTCGGCCCAGGGGAGCTGCTCTGTTGTCGAGGAGGAGCTGCTGGCGGTTGTACTTGCTCTGAGGCATTTCGAGGTCTGTGTTCCAGCCTATGGTCCGGCCGTTGTAGTTTACCCAGATCATCACCCTCTCAAGTTCTTGGACCAGTTTCACAATCGGAATATGAGGCTGACCAGGTGGTCACTAAGGTTATTGGTATATAACCTGGACATACGCCATATTGCCGGTTGTGACAACGTGGTTGCAGATGGTCGTTCAAGGGTATATGATCCTGGGTAGATTGACACATGGGTAGCCTCCTGCTTTAGTTTGAATGGTATTTTGCGCTTGGTGCTTGTTGGCTCGCGGTTGTAGCCCAGCGTATTGGGTCGTAAAGCAGGAGTTGAGCGTTTGGTATAGAAGAAAAAACTAGGCTTGCCCCTATAGTGCAGCCGAAATAAACAAATTAAAAACATAAAAATCAAACAAAAAAAACTTTCTTTGATAGTTGAATTTTTTCAGTATGTTATAGCAGTAATTCTGAGTTGCACTCCTCTCAGAATGCTGGGCTAGATAAGCTCGCTCTTGAGGAGCATAACTACATATAATTTAACCTATTGTGTTGGGAGGGTTATAATTTTGAAAAAAATGTTTTGTTGAAGAACTGTGCCAGATATTTTACTGCCGCTGGGTGATGGGAAGTGGAGATATAGCATGGGTTCTAACCATCAGATTTTTGTGAGCCTTGGGGCCTCTGAGAAAAAATCTTGGGGGGGTGTGACGTTGACCACTCCGTTAGAACCGCATGGCTTGTCCTACAGTGACTCACTAGGATCGCCAGGGCAGTGGACGGGGCTACAGTTTATGTGTTAGAGTGTGCTTTATTTCATATGAAAGCTCGTGTCATGGGCAGTCCAGAAAGGCTCTTTGTTTTCGCCCATGTCAAGGCTTTATATATTTAATTGTAAAGTATATGTTTTATCATTAACTAGTAATGATGGGATCTGGGAGAGAGAGAGAGAGTGTAGAATAGAGTGAGAGGGGGCGCGCAGTGTTTTTTGTCCCGCTCGATGACGTCACAGCTGGCTGCCTCGCGGGGGTTGGTGGAGGGAGGTCCTTACCATGCTGCAAGCTTTGTTAGTGGTTAGTTGACTTGTAACCGCCTTTTTCCCACGCGGCTCGAGCTAGTGCGAGTATATATACAGTTCCTCGCCACTCTCTCCCTCAGATCTGGTTTCTAGAACACACCCATCTTTTTTCCCTTGCTATCTGTCCCCACTCCGTACCTGAGAATCTTTTCCTCTGCCTATCTCTCTCATTTTCCATATCTTTCACCACCTTTTATTAATATTATACCCCCTCTGGTTAACTCTGCAAAATCAGCTTTATGCTGGCCAGTTGTATTGTGTGTTAAGGTCTGATATAACCTAGGTATGTTAGTTGTTAAGATAAGTGGATCACAAAGCATTGGTTGGCATTTATATTGTTTAGTACTGCTTCCTTTAGTTATTAGTGTTCTGTTGGATTAGATAATGCTAGACTAGGAGTCTGATATTATAGGTATTGTTTCCTATGAGTGCTGGCTTCAGTTAAAAGCGGCACGACATACCTGAGAACTGGAGTTGATTGAGTAAATTCTAGTCTGTGTGCCATTGAGAGTAGAGCATGCACGAATGAGGGTTTTTTGCCTATACCATTCTGCACTGTTCTAGTCTCGATTGTTTGTCTTTGAGGTACGCCAGGAGAACGCTTAATACTTCGGTATTAAGGTTTCTCAAGAGAGCTACCCTTCATTATAACGTAATATTTGACGCACAGACTTGAGATATGCACTAGGCTATGCAGCATGCCATGCGCACCAGTATCTCGTATCATTGACTCTAGCTAGACTTTATCAGTCACAGTAGACATTAAGTATATTAACCTAATTACTCTTTTTATGCATACCCATTTATGATTACACAAACATTTCGCAGCCTAGTTTGATGTATTGAGACACAAACGACTTAGGCTCTTTTTGTTGATAGGAATACTGCATTGTCGTGGCGATTATTATTAGTATTGTAGTGTTTAGGATATTCTTGGCTCCAACGGCATTATATATATTCTGCCTTTTTGTGTGCATAGCCTGCACGAGCATTGTTCCACTGCCTGCCTTTTTGGGTTCCATTTCCGATACGAGCATCTTTATAGCATCTAACATTTAAAGAAGATTCCTTGTTAGTGTTGAAGGACTTTAGTGCACTTTCTTTCATGCAGGAGTGCCTGACATTTATTGATTAAAGTAACGTAAGCTGTAACTTCCCTTACCACCTTACTTTGCATACCATAACCAAGCACCTTCGGTTATAGGTAGTAATAGGCTGTTTTCACATAACATTAAGCCTAGAGTAGACGCACATTTATTGAGAGTTTGATAGCCTATTATTGCATATAGAACTCTGTAGAGTATTTGTGTTCTTTGTTCACTGGGAATATACTTCAGAGGTTGGAGCTAGCGCTTTCCGTTGTAACATTTATGCCATTACTAGTCCAATGAATAAGAGCCCTGATATATTTGAACCCCAGTCGTAACAGCTGGCTGCGTGTTCCATGACCAGGTTGCCTAGAACCTTTGAGATTCTAACATCCCTTGCTCTCTCTCCCAACTTCTCACGGTTGCACTCTTTCTCTCTGACGACATTACTCTCATTTCATTCTTCTCTCTATTTAAATGCATAACCTTCCCTTGAGGTCCTAAAGGAGTTTCAGCACTCACCTCTCGTATTACTCTTAGGACAAGCATATATTTACATGTATTAGATTTAAGGGGTTAATGTGAACAGCGATCTTCTTGATGAGGATAGTTGGTGAACGTTCTACATGTTCACGAGTTATATGCCCCGCTCATCATCCCATTTGTGACTAGACTGGTGCCATGTGTAAGAGCCCGACCATGCCCAGGAGTTGTCTGTAGAGGGACGAGGACTTAGCCTTGATTTGCATACCGAGCCAGGAGCGAGTGTAGCACCCGAGACTACAGCTCGCTCGTAGTGCCGGTATAGTAGAGTAACGTAATTTATCTGTCCTTGTGTTCTCTACAGTCTTTTCCTGGGTTCTCGCTTTCGGTGCTGGGACTCGTTGTTCCTGTGACTTGGCCTGCTAGCTAGAACACATGGGGATGATCTATCTATCTATCTATCTATATGCTCAGGCCCAATCCCCATTTTGGGGGTAGCCGACTCAAGACAGAGCAAGAACAGGGAAAACACAAAAACAACATAAAACAAAAAATAAACACAGATAAAAAACACAAACTCACACACATCCAGGTCACCCAGGAGAAGACCCAGAGACCCGGGTTACCAAGGTCGCTCCAGCACTCCCCCGGCCCCTGACCACCCGGAGAGGTTCCGATCTCGGCAGGCAGACATGCAGCGGAGCCAAAGCCACAAGCCCTCCCACCACACTTCCAGGCACACCCTTCATATTAATCGTCCCCCCGGGCCAGGCGCCTGATGGACTATTATCTAGTCGAACTTGCGCCCGACCCCTTACTCCAAATGACCACGTGTTCACTCAACTATTCACAAGCATTCTCCATTCACTCTTGTCCACCACCACTTCCCCTGCCTGATCTATAGTCATTCCTCTATCATCCAAAGCCTTTCTTACACAGTCTCTCCATCTCAATGGGGGTCTTCCTGCCCTTCTATCTCCCCTTGTACCTGACTCACATATTCTCTTTGTAAGCCTTTCATCTCCCATTCGTTCAACATGACCATACCAGCTCAGCACCCTTCTGTCCACTCTGGCTGACAAATGTTCCTGCTGCCCCACTCTCCTACGTATCTCTTCATTCCTCAATCTGTCTCTACGAGTAACTCCACACATACTCCTCAAGCAGCTCATCTCCATCACATCCAGCCCTCTTTTCTCCTTTTTCTTCAGAGCCCATGTCTCAGCCCCATACATCACTGTTGGCACAACAATTCCTTGATACAGTGCACTTTTTACTTTCACTCCGAGATTTCTCGTCTTCCACATACTTCCCATTGCTCCGAAAACCTTCCTTCCTTCACACACTCTCTGTTTTACCTCCACTTCCATACCTCCACTCCTGCTTATCGTTCCTCCTAGATATTTAAAACACTCTACTTGTTCCAATATTTCCCTATCCAGCCTCACATCTAGATTCACCCTATGCTCTCCCCTATTACACACCATTACTTTACTTTTATTGACGTTCACCTTCAGTTTCCTCCTTCCACAAACCACACCAAACTCTTTGACTACCCGCTGCAGTTTCTCATCAGAATCCGCCACCAATGCTGTGTCATCAGCGAACAGCAACTGATTCAACTCCCAATCTCTACCATTCTTTCCTACTAAACCCAATCCTCTTCCCATAGTTCTCCTTTTCACCTCCCTCACCACACCATCCATAAACATATTAAACAGCCATGGTGACATGACACAACCCTGTCGCAAACCTACCTTTACCTCAAACCATTCACTCAACTCACCATTTCCTACTCTCACACATGCTCTGCTCCCTTCATAAAAACTCTTAACTGCTTCTAACAAATTTCCTCCTATTTCATAAATCCTTAACACCTTCCACATTGCTTCACGGTCCACACGATCATACGCTTTTTCCAAGTCCATAAAAGCCCAAAATATCTCCTTATGCTTCTCTAAATACTTCTCGCATAACTGTCTTACTGCAAACATCTGATCCACGCACCCTCTTCCCCTCCTAAAACCGCACTGTTCTTCTCCTATTGCAACTTCTGTACACTTTATTATCCTCTCTATCAACACCCTGCCATACAGCTTTCCAACCACTGACAATAAACTAATACCTCTATAACTTGAACACTCCTGCCGATCTCCCTTCCCCTTGTACAACGGCACAATACATGCACTCTTCCAGTCTATTGGTACCCTTGACACAACAAAGCACACGTTGAAAAGTCTCACCAACCAATCTATTATCACATCTCCACCCTTCTTTATACACTCCACAGCAATACCATCCAAACCTTCTGCTTTTCCCGCTCTCATTTGTTTCACTGCTTCTTTCACCTCATTTTCCTCAATCCTTTCATTCATTCCCTGCCACCTGGGTGGCCTGGGTAACCTATCTCCATCCACCTCTGCTTCAATCACTGCTTCTCTTCCATCTCTTGTATTTAACAAAGATTCAAAATACTTGGCATATCTTTTCCTCACTTCAACTGGTTCCACTAGTAATTCTCCATTTTCATCTTTCACTGACTCTTCCCTCTTTTGTCCTCCTTTCCTTACTTTATTTACCTCCTTCCAGAACATCTTCTTTCGTTCTTCAAAATTTTCACTCAGCCTTTGGCCCCACCTTTCGTTTGCATCTTTTTTCGCTTCTCTAATTTTCCGTTTTGCCTCTCTCCTTTTCTCCTTGTACCTCTCCCATACCTCAACACTACCATCCTGTAAAACCCTCTCAAAACACTGTCTCTTCTCCTCAACTGCCTTTCTCACCGTATCATTCCACCACTCGCTTCCCTTCCTGATACCTCTGCCTCCTACTTTCCTTTTGCCGCATACTACCTCTGCACTTGCTTTCACTCCTTCCTTAAACTGTTGCCATTCAACCTCTACTTCTCTCTCTTCCATCTCTCTCACTTCCATCCACTTTTCATTTAGTCTTTCCTTGTACTCCCTCTCTTTTTCACTCTTCTCTAACTCACTAACTTTTATTACCTCTCTTACTTCACGCTTGTCTCTTATTCTCCTGTAACTCTTAACTCTTAGCTTTCCCTCCACCAGGTAATGATCTGACATACCCTCCGCCTCACCTCTCATCACATTCACATCCAGCATTCTACACAATCTTTCCCTTGTCACCAGCACATAATCCATCAATGCCCTCTCTACAATCTCTCCCCTCACAAGTCTATGCCAGGTGTACTTGTGTATACGCCTTTTTTTGAAGAACGTATTACCTACACTCAATCTACACTCTTCACATACATTTTTCAGTCTTTCTCCACTCTCGTTTACACCATCCACGCCAAAACTACCGATGACTCCCTCAACAGGCTCATTTCCTACCCTAGCATTTAGGTCCCCTAAAACTATAACATTTTCATTTTCATCAAACCCTTGTAGACAATCTCTCAAATCCTCCCAGAAACCCTCTACCTCGTCTAACTCTCTTTCACTTCCTGGTCCATACGCACTTACAAAAACCCACCTTTCACCCTTAAACCGCATTCTCACCCACATTAGCCTTGATGACACCTCTTTCCACTCTTTTATAAACTCTCTCAACTCCTCCTTCACAATAATAGCCACTCCTTCTTTCCCCCTGACTCCCTCGTCTACTCCAGACTTTCTACCTATCACGTTTCCAAAATCCACTTTCCCTCTCCTTTCATCTTTGTTTCATTCAGTGCAAGGACATCATACATCCTTCTTTCAAATAACCTTCCAATATCCTCTCGCTTCTCATTCGTACTACATCCACGCACATTCAAAGCTCCTATTCTTAGGGTCCGGGACCACGAACGCGTTCCCTCGCCCCTATCTCTGTCTCGTTTTTTTGGTAGATTTATTTAAGGGGAGAAGGATACCAGGCCCCCCGCCCCCGATCCCCTTTAGCCGACTTCTACGTCTCGCCGGAGAAAAGCGGTGGTGGAAATTTCTCACCCCTCCACCACAGAGGAGGCTACCTGCACCAGAAAGTGGCGGGCGTTGGGGTCGCCGCATCCCTACGCCATTTGAAAAAATTAGAGATGCAGAAGGAGAAAAAGATAGAAGGGGCTATGGGAAGTAGAGGACACCAACCCTCACTCTGACAAAGGGTCAGCCCACCACCTCATGGGGATGATGAGTGGGATATATCTTTATTTTACTATGCATTGCAGCTCTCTTTAAGTATATGTCTATAACACTTTACAAAACACATTACTCACACACAAGACAACACTATTAATACTTTCATGTATCAATTAACTGCACTGTCGTTTTGCTGCTGTGTCCGGAGTTCTGTTGCGTAGGGCGCATACGGACTCGGAAGGGAGACAGAGTGAGAGAAGCGAAGTAGCCTATGCGGTAGTAGGCTACCGGCGCAGTACTGTTGCCTGCAACCTTTTAGTTATTCCAAGTATAGATTCATTTTTATAATAAGTGACTACTATTTATGTTCCTCCCATGTGTATTATTAGGTATCTACTGGATCATGAACATCTTGTATGCTACATGCTAGTGCATGTTAGTAGGGGACAGTTAGTGTAGTGCACGCGCTTTCAAGTAGGCGTGTACATTTGTCATTTAGCATTTCACTGTCATACCTTTAGCCTGCTTCTATTCTACATTATTAGAGGCTTAATATTAACGTAGTTTCTTGAGTATTGCATTTCTTTAGTAATAACGTAACCTATAAATGTCTGAGGGAGTTTAGCCTCATAGCCTACCCCTGTTGTACACTTTCGCCGAGTTAAGGTACCTCGTTACCGTAGACGATAACTCTGTAGGGCGTTGGTGCTTTTGTTGTCTGGAGCATATAGTATTTGGGACTGGAATCGAGCGTGTGTCGTTGTCACTTAAGCCATTTCTGTCCTACGATCAAGAATCCCGAATATGTATTGCCGATCCAGCCGTAACAGTGTGTATGTGTGTGTGCGTTTGCGTGGTTGGTTGTGTATTATTTAGTTTATATATATATATTGTGTGTGTGTGTGTGTGTGTGCGTGTGTGTTTGTGTGTGTGTTTGTGTGTGTGTGCGTTTGCGTGGTTGGTTGTGTATTATTTAGTTTTTATATATTGTGTGTGTGTGTGTATTATTTTAGTCTATATACTGTGTTGTATGTCTGCGAGTAGTTCTCTCTCACTCACTCTCACTTTCTCTCTCTCTCTCTGCGTGCGTGTGTGTAGCCTATAGTTAACATAAACATCTACAAGTTTACCAAAATACATCCACTTGTAAACTAATGATATACTGCATCAAAGTCAGGGTATACCAGATCGTGTAATGATATAGGTATACATTCACCTATCGACTACTTAACTACGGCGTATTATTATTATTATAGTTTTATTCAAGTATATCGGGGTTTGTAATTGATGATTAATGTTAAGAATGGGGTGTTATTTATATAAATATATATATATATATATATATATATACATAGGGCGGTTCCTTTGCCGTGTCAATATCGTGTGCGGTGTACAACGGTCGTATTTATCGTTCAGGCGTACAATGGTCGTATTTATCGTTCAACGTACGTGCGTCTGTTGTGCTGTAAACGTATGGTTGTCGACCAAAGGCGGCATTATCATGCTCTTAACGTGCTTTAAATGTATGACGAACGTGTGATAGCCGAGTGAGTTGCGTCGCCGGTCAGCGATTTATTCTACAACGGTCGTGTTGCCAGCGTGTGTGACGTGTGTGTGTTGAGTGACTGTCGAGGGCTTGTTGTACGGCAATTGTGTACCGGCGAGGATCGTGCAGTGATCCAGTGATTCGATTAGAATCGGCGAAAAAGTGCAAGTCATCCTCTGTCGGCGGCTGTCGAGTGGTGGCCGTACTGTTTGAGACGCGGCCTTAACTTGTATACTGAAAATGAAGACATTTGAGTAAAAACTAAAAAAATATGAAAAATTTACCTTATTTTTAACCTTGACCTTTGACCTTAACCTTTAAGTTAAATTGAATTTTTTTTTTTGACTGACCATTGCATTGACCAAATGGATATACCTGTGAAATTTGGTGAAAATCCATTGAACGGTCTAAGAGGAGTTACCGGACAGACAGACGGACGACGGACGACGACGGACAAGCTGACTTGTGGTGCACAGTATATGGGCGGGATCTGTGTGCGCGATACCACTCTGCTTTGCAGAGTTGATAATACCTTGCCTAAACTATCATTGGTGAATAAAGAGACCTGGTTATCATGAGAATCAATAAATATATAATCATTAATCCCATTAAGATTGAATCATTTGGCAATTTAATGGGCCTTTTCTTCTCTGAATATATTAGTCAAATGCTAGTCTGAATAAACTGCCAAAAACGCGTCCTGATTCCACAATATAAACATAAACAAAAATCATAGAAGAGAGATTTTTTCAGAGGGCTGACTGGCCTACTCACGGCGGATCCCATTGACAATCAGCACATTACAGCCATGTGCCTTTCTAATTGTGTCTCTAACTTTCTGTCGTTATTGATCCTACTGTAGCACTCGAGCCTATTTCACATATCTACCAAACTTTTGTATGGTTATATATTTACTAAAGCGTAATTGATAACATTTATGGGACTTCTATCGCTATCACGGAGCGGCAGTCCGTTTTACACATCGTTTTTGTGGAACCCACTTAGGCCTACAACTTAAGCCTCTGTATCATATCCTCTCTTACTTTACACCTCTAATAAATGCAAGCTTAATTATTTCCCAAGTCACCTTTCTTTGGTACTGACCATATCATGTATTTCATGATATTCACCTCCTCAATAATATTATACTACTTTTAAATTTTCTAACCCATTCTGGCTAAAATTCCGTGTCATTTGACCTTAGTCGTCAGGCGTTAGAATATTATTGATGTTCTAATGTTCTTTTATTCTGGATTGTTTTACCATTCTTCTTTGTACCGTAACTCCCAATCAATCTATGAACATTGGCCAGCAAAATTAAAAATATAATCCATGTGAAGCCTTACTAAGGACAGGTGAAATTTTAAAATTACGTTTGTTGTTATTGACGCTTCTAGATATCTATCTAAAAACTATGATGTCAAACATTGTTGCATTTTTTTTTCTTTCAGATCACGACTGACGATGTCTTCCAAATCGTTTGTAGTAATTGAGTTACTTAATTCCATGTAATTTAGCCATCTAGATACCACTGATATTGCGTCTTGGCCTGTCACCACTCAGATTGGTGAACAGATTATACATATATTTTGTTTTTCTTCTGAGATATAGCTGGTGGTTACTGGCTACCCTTGAGTAAGGGAGATGGATAATGGAATCGGAATGTTATGCTCTGATTTTATTCAGGTTTAACTATTAGTTAGGGTGAGTTCTTTTGAGACTGGTATATCCAAGTTCATACAAATACATATAAGGAAGACAATAGGGATACAGATAATATTGAAATATGGTTTGTAGTACAGTTTATTCACTTAGTTCCTAAATACATAACACTGAGGGCTAAAGATGCTATCATAAGAATTTCATAGGGTACAACTTAATTAACTATCTTCTAGCACGATCGCGGATCTAGATGGAGATCAGGTATACTCAATGCAACTTAAAGTGAATCCTTTTCTTGAGAATCAAAACACTATTCTCTTGTTGAAAGATTTATATAAACACCTGATCAGGTTACCTTAAAATTCACTATATCCCTTGACTTGGATTTAGTTAGTTAATTAATAATATTGGACGAGGTTAAAGTAAGTTACTATATTTCTTTGCTATGAATATGTAATCTGATATACTGATGTACTTCATCAGCTGAGTTCAAGTTTTGTGGACTCTAAAATATTTTCACTGGTTGCTATTATTTCAGAGTTCGTTGAGGTGCGAATCCGCCTTATTTGGATTTAATTCGTTATTTGAGTTAGAGAGGTGTACTACACGTATTTATCACTGTACACGCATATAAGTAATCTGTTTATATAGATTATGTTAATTGAACACTTTGATGATTTAACTAACAAATAAGGAGCTATGGACTCTGTTTATTTTCTCACTTGGCGGAAATATGGCAAAGTTATTTTATGCCCAAAATTTGTCTTATTTGGATATTATTTAATATTTGAGTTAGAGTTGTACTAAATATATTTATCACTAGTACATACATAGAAGTAATCTGTTTCTATAGATTATCTTAGTTGAACACTTTGTTGATTTGTATGCTAATTAAGAGGTAATAGGGACTCTGTTTATTTTTATCACTTTTGAACTCCAAGTTATTTACTGCCTCGTCACTGGTATTGATTTAGGTATTTTCTATACTCTTTCTTTTCTTAGAATTGTATAACACTAGTTGCTTGATGTCTTCTAATGCTCCGTGGTCCGTCCAGGTTGGCCGGTCGTGTGAAGTAATATTACAGATGGGTTAATGGGCGTGAGGTCTTAAATATGGCTCCGTAACTTGTAATGAAACAGTTGGGCACCATATCGGACTAACGCGAGTATTTAAGCCTATCGCTTTATCAAGTATACTCATCTATCCTGACCTTTATATTAACCGGTGATGAAGTTCTGTTAAGGTACTCTTGTAGTGGGGTTTTAAATATTGTGTCTCAGTGATGACGAAATAACACAATATCGGACGAACGCAAGAAGAGTTTTAGTACAGCTCTCCTTGACTGTCTCTAACCGTTATAAGAGGTTCAAATAACTCAGGGCGGTATTAACCTTTTAGTTGCAAAGTCTGATGGGGTGCCACAGACAAAATTAACCTAGGACTTATATATGCAGAGTCCCCGCGAGGGTGTCTCGCTAAGCCCTTATAACACAAAAGATCGTTTTAGAACTTAGATTTTTTGTGAGAAATGGTAGTGTAACTTTTAATAGTAAAATGTTGAAGAGTAGGGGTGCCTGTGTCCTTCAACTTTTAACTAGAAAAAGTATAACCTAAAGAAGATAACTATATTAATCCCTGGGGTGCCAGAAATAATAAAGTTCCTTGTATAGGTCACAATTGCCGTATTTACAATGTTAAAATAGAAGTGGAGGGGTGCCTACACTCTTCAAACTTTAGTATTGGAGATACAGCCTACTAGAGGTTTCTATGTTAACTGATTGGGTTGCCACAATTAACAAAGATCCTATAATAGGATTTCTTATTCACAGACAGTATAAGGACTTTGGGGTGCCGTACATCCAGACTGCTTGGAAGGGTAAAAATAATGTTTCTCAAAGTGGGGTGCCAACAACTGAGAAACCTTAGAGTTACTTAATTTCTTTCAGATTTCCTTGGCCTAAATGTGCACCATTACTGATGGGTACCCATCCTCTGTGGAAGGATAGCAAGGGCGTGCGTAGGTACTTTCTAGTAGGACAAGAAGTCCTTCTTGTCCTAGGGGAGATGGATTTCATTTACTTTATGATACTACTCTACTATACTTGACGAGTTAATCAAGATGGTATGATGTTTAGATGCTAGTTAAGTCAAGGTTTTATTTGGCTTTATAGGTTAGTGGGAGAACTAAGGGGTTATAGATATAATTGAACTTTTGTGCAAGGTTTTGAGGACGTTTTTAGTTGACCTCTGAGCGTGAGAGCTCAGGGGGGAAGGGGGTACTGGAAGTGGGGTTTCTCTGCGTCGTTGAATATTACTTTTGCCCACAAGAGCCTGTCACTGGTAATATTGAAAGCAGGGTTATAGGAGGATGTTAGATTTTCTTTTTAGAGTTAATACTGATAATTGTTTAGTTGCTGTATATATGGGATATACGTTTTGTACATAAGTTAATGCCGCACGGGCATGGGGTTATGTTGGTAACCCTGGGGTCAACGGGAGGGTGCGTGTACCGGTAGCCTCGCCCGCCTACGTTTTTATACTTTTTCAGACAAGGCCTGTTGTCTTTAATATTAATCATAGGGATAGCTGAGTAGGTTAGGTTTTCTTGGTAGAGTTAACACTGATAGTTTCTAGGCTTTAGGTATATCAAAATAACAGTTTTATAGGAGTTGTAGGACTCTCATGCATGGAGGTTAGTTGGCAATACTGGGGGTCAACTGTGTCACACGGCTTCTAGCCTCTCAGTTGTTAGGTTATAGATTTGCAGACAAGGGCTTGCGGCTGTTAATATGGGTAACATAGATAGTTGGTAATGCTAGATTTATTTAATAAAGGTAATACTGATAGTTTCTGAACGTAGAAATATATAAGAGGGAGATCTACAGGATTATATGGATCCTGGCTAGTGAACTTGTGTTGGTACCCTTGGGGGTAATTTTTGTTATCTGCGAGGCTAAAAGGGTTGGTGGCTCACGACTCTCAAAGCAGGAAGAAAGGACATGTGGTTTGTTTATTAAAATAGAATAGTTGGATATTAAGAAGACGTGTACATATGTGTTCATTATAAAATAGATAAAAGAGTTAATCTGTGTGTAGGACATGATTCTTGCATAATTACATACATATAATAATAATGGTAGGTATCATAACCTTCTTAATATTAATAATCTGGTGACTTGCTAGAGCTGCTGCTATTAGGTCGACATCAAGGGTTTATATCAAGACACGAAGGAAGATAATGTGATTTGTTTACTAGTAGAATAGTTTATTACTGAGAAGACGTATACAAATATGGGTGTTGGAGAAAAGTGAATAAAAGTGTTAATCTGTGGGTAAAGACATCTGTATTTTAACATCATAATGGTAGGTAACAGGGGTTGACTGTCTAGACCAGGGGTGTCAAACATGAGACCCGCGGGCCGCATGCGGCCCCCCTCCCTCTAGCATGCGGCCCGCAAACCAGGTTGGCCAAGTAGTGTAAAATATTTTATTTTTATTCTATACATAATTATTATTTCTTAAATATATTATATGTTGGTACTATATTAACTTAAGTTCTAATTCTAGGAAGTATTTGTGAGAGTAAGAAGCTTAAAGGAGGTTAAATACTCTTTCACCCTTAGAGATTCTTATTAAACTGAATAAAATCGTCAACGGGTTTATGATATGCTCAATTCGGGGCCAGTGAGACGGTTCTTGCAATCATGGTCAGTATGAGGCCCAAGGCTACGGAGATAATACACAACTAACTATAACTAACTAACTAACTAACTAACTAACTAACTAACTAACTAACTAACTAACTCTCTCTCTCCTCTTCCTTTATTCCATTTACTTCTCATTATCAATTATTTTAATACAGTGACGACAGCCAGGTGATTTTATTCAAATTATGAAGGACCTCAGAGAGAGAGAGAGAGAGAGAGAGAGAGAGAGAGAGAGAGAAGGGTAGGAAAAAGAGAGGAGACAAAACAAAAATAATACAAGTCTAAGTGAATCTTAATGCAAACATTGACTTTATTGAATGTGGAAAACCCATCCAAACAATAAGCAATATAATAGTTTACTCATACTTCTGAATTGTATACTCTCTCTCTCTCTCTCTCACACTGTGTCTGTCTCTGTCTCTTTCTCCCTCTCTGTCGGTCTCTCTCTCTCTCTCTCTCTGAGGTCCTTCCTAATTTGAACAAAATCACCTGGCGGTCGTCACTGTATTAAAATAGTTGATAATGAGAAGTAAATGGAATAAAGAGAGAGAGAGAGAGAGAGAGAGAGAGAGAGAGAGAGAGAGAGAGAGAGAGAGAGAGAGAGAGAGAGAGAAGTCACTGGTCTATCTCCTGTACTAACAAATTACGCCTGATAAGTCTTGGGAAAATGGCAAACCAGTGTTGTCAATCCATGGTCAGTGAGGACTCTTCGTAAATTAGTGCGACAGGTGGCACAGTTGCCGTAAATTCATATTTAAATAATATATTTGTATGTGTTTTGAATATTTTCTGAAATTGTTAAATCTGGATAATATGAAGCATTTATTTTTTTAATTTATATTAGGACGGGTGGAGGCATTACCGGTATATTATATTTGGCCTACTACATTAACCCCTTCTGTACCGGCAACGTCTTTTTAACTAATTTTGCTACTATTTGACGATTTTATTCAGTTTCAAAAGGGCCTCCAGCAATTGATAGGCTTCGAACAATCTCACTTATTCCTTTTCACTACCACAGATCCTCCTTAAATTGCAAAAAATCCTCTAAACATAGCTACAATAAAATATAAAAGACGTCGCCGGTACAGAAGGGGTTAATGCGGCCCTACAATATTGTACCTGTAAAATTTGGCCCGCCAGAGCAAATGAGTTTGACACCCCTGGTCTAGCCAACTTTTATTTTCTTCCTCTGGGCATCTCTGTTGTTTTCATTTTCTGGGTATTTTACGGACATTACAAAAATGCATTGAGCTATCGAATCTCCTCGAACAGGAGATGAATGGCACGTAATTAACCCCCTCAGACAGGAATAGTTAACTTACTGACGAGGAGGCGGACCGCCCGGTATTTTCCCCACAAGTCAAAATCACACTGAGGGACCGTTAGGAGTCGGAGAAATTTGGGGTTGCCATCAATCGACAGATTCTGATCTATCTTACCTACAGTAACTTACTAAACTCAAAATGACGCACAAGCGTCATATAACTTATTATAGCGATATTAAGATAAGTACATGTGACGCGATCGCGTCATATGAGTATTTGGGCGGAACCGCCATATGACGCGATCGCGTCATATGAGTCGGAGGGGGTAATTAATTGAAGTAATTATTGTTAAATTTATATCCTGAAATGTCTCGATTTCACAATTTTCACTATCTACATGTATTTATCTATATTAAATATAATTTGACAAGGTATTGCCCAGTGTATCAAAATATTGTGTAGTGTATCAAAATATTTTGGAGAGCATGAATCGTTATCAGGAATAATTCAACCTATTTTTAGAGTAATTTGAAAAATTACCAATCTTGTTAGTTAGGCCTAAATCAAGTTCGTTATTGTAAAAGATGAACAATTGAGGAACTAAAACTGACCATCAGTGTAAGACCCCAACCTTCACTACACCATAATCTGATTGTATAGGCTACTGTTAATGTTAAATTTGTGTTTCCTACTAATTAGCCATGGTCTAATTCACGTAATATAGTTCGCCCTATTCCATGAGCTGCTTCTTTAATCAGCAACCATTCATGTGGATATTTATCAAAAACTTTACTGACATGTCAATATCTTTGAAGATATCTTTTGTCTTTGTTTATCGGTTTGTATGCTTGGGAAAAGAAAGTTTAATAGATAGCGAGACACTCGCAGCCAACACGGATAAATTCCAATACAAGATTGATTATTAAGCATTTAACAAATGTCACAGCAGCATACTCCTCTTAATTTGACGCTTGTAATTTAGTCAGTAGCCAGCCCTTATTCCCACAAGGGGTATTTAACGAAACACATGAAAGCAGGCAAAAAAAAAAAGAGGCGGCAGAGGAGGAATCCATACAACAGTTCGCACACAAACATTAGGAAACATCAATCACTCATTAGTCCCCAAGATCACTGGCTTCACCTCAGATGCTATAAACGTCCGGACAAATTAAGTCTCTTAGTCATTAAGCTGTATAAAATTATATTTTATTGAGTAACAATGTCATCTAATACAGTTGATGCATATAAACGTTTCATAAAATCTATACCCGGTGTCAGCGAACTTAGAGCTAATCCTGACTGCATAACATCTTATAAAGAAACGCAAAAATATACGAGTAGATCAGGAAATAGATGTAGAAATTTAGTACCCGTTTCTCGAGCACTTTTTGGGTTACAGAGAGGCTAAGGATCAAAATTAGAGCCAAGGTTGCTGACACTTGCAACACCAAGTATAGTGCTTAGGATGGGCTCTGATTAAAACAATCACTAAAATGTGTATAATAGATTATAAAATAACAATCTATGCAACTTATTGTGTTCATTTTAAGTTATATATAGAATGTGGATCTATAAAGTAGTGATGCTTACCATTCTTGTGTGTGTGTGTGTGTTAATCTACAAAGTTTGTTGCGCGAAAATATATTATATTTAACGGGGAGAGAGAGAGAGAGAACCTTCTATTATGATACAAATAAATAAATTGTCATATGTAGCGCCGCCCAGCGTGTGCGAGTACTATGTGTGTGTGCCCTGGTTGTGGTAGCGTAGGCGTTGGGGCCTGCCTAGACCCCAGGCCTCTGCTAGACACGACCACACAGGCTTGGGACGGGAGTGCAAACTAGACAAGTGCCGCATACCTAATATTTTGTTACAAAACTTAGTTGGGCTACTGTACGTCTTCGAATTTCTTTCCAAGTAAACGTCAGTAAGTTCGAAAAGGCCAAGAAATAGGTTGCTGGAATTATGTTCGAAATTTTCTAGTTTGAACTAGTTTTGAAAAGTGCTAACTGGAATTATGTTCGAAAATATCCACTCAGTATAAAATGCACTATCAATACGTACTTGTTACCACGTACGTATTTCCAACTAAATGTTTTGATATTACATACAATCCTATTTCCGAGTCCCTGTTCAAAATCGGAAAATTGGTTCGTGGGAAACAAGTTCGCAGATTTTCCAACCTATTTCCACGTACCTACAGTATTTCCCAAAAACTAGCACAAACTTATTGTACATGTTCCACTTTCCCCCTCCCAGTTAGGAGGGTCAGGGTCTTGGGTATTTGTTTGGTGGCGAGGCGGGTCTGGGGGGAGGGGGGGGGGGGAGAGGGGGGGAGTTAGGTGTAATGGAAGATGTGGGGGTGGGAGGGTTTGCAGGAACAGGGGTGTGGTCGGTAGGTGTAGGCTGGACAGGCGTAGGATCAGAGTGTGCGGGGATGACAGGTGGAGGGTTGACGGTGGTAGGGATGACAGGTGCAGGGTCGGCAGGTGTAGTGTTGGTAGTGGCAGGGATGACAGGTACAGGGTTGGTAGTGGCAGGGAGGACAGACATATGGGTGGCAGGTGTAGGCTTGGCAGGGGCATGTTTGGAGGTCCTTTTGCGGGGCTTCGGCTTGGAGATGGCAGGGGACCATCTTCAGGTGGGTATGACTTGTCTGCCAGACTTGGTACACTTTGGCTGTGAAATTGGAGGTGGAGATGGAGTTAGTGATGGGGAAGTGCGGATACGGGGTTGTCGAAGTTTCGAGTGAAGAGGTTTTGGGGATTTAGGGGGGTTGGGGGGTAGGGAGGGGACAGAAAGAGAGGAAGGAAGATTAGGATGAGAGGAGGTGGAGGGGGTTTGAGGAGGAATGTTTAGAGGGAAAGGGAGATTAGGATTAGGATGAGAGGAGGTGGAGGGGTTTTGAGGAGGAATGTGTAGAGGGGAAGGGAGATTCGAAGGAGAGAGGTTAGATGGAGAGTTATCTTGGACAGGAATAAGAGGAATGGTTGGGGAGGTGAGTTGGGTGGTAGGGGATGGGGTAAAAAGGGGAAGTTTGGTATTTGTGGAGGAAGAGGTTTGAGGTGCGGATAGGAGGGGTTTGGTGGAAGGTGGGGTTTTCTGTATGGGTGTTGATTTGACAGGTAAACTTGGGGGAGGGGTGGATAGAGGTTGAGTGGTAGGGATAGTGGCAAACCCAGGTGGAGCTGAGAAGGATCGAGTGGGTGGAGGCAAAGTGGTAGGGTGATTCGGAAAGTTTGAGGTAGGAGTTGGAATTGGTCGAGGGATAGGTAGAGATCATTCAGGTTTGGGGATAGATGGTGGAGGTATTGGGGTGATGGGGGGAATGGGAGGGGGAAGTAAGGTTTCTGTTTTGGGTGGTAAAAGGCTTGGATTATTAGTAACAGGGCATGCGTCATCATCATCTGGGTGAGCTAACATTGATAAGTTTACATCAAGTGGTTGGAACCGTCGTACATAACGGTTTCTGTATGTGCGTGATTCCCCGTGGTAATTCACCGTGACTTCATAGCAATTTGGAACTGTCAAAATCTCGAAAGGTCCTTTGTATCTTGGCTTGAGCTTGGAGGGCACGGGAAGTTGTGCTACCATGACAAGGTCGCCGACGTGGTGCGTGTTGATTTTTGGTGTCTCGTCAGGTTGAAGATCTTGTAGGTATTGCAGTTGCCTCAGTCTACTGTATTCTTGAGGTGGACGAGAGACTGATTTAAATCGGGCGAGGGCTCGGACGGTACTGATAGATGTCGTAGTGATAGTAGCAGGGGTGGTTCCCCGAAGATTCATTCATGGGGGGTGATTCGGTTTGGAGAGGGCAGGTTTTTATGCCCCATTGCACAATTCGAACTTGGCTGGGCCAATCGGTTGTGTTCATTTGTTGCAACCTGGTTCTGACTTGATTGGCAATGGTGCGGGAGCTTCTTTCGCATATGGAATTTCCTTGGGGCCAATAGGGGAAAGAATGGCTGATTTTGAATCCGAACATTTGTGATATCTGTGTCCAGACATCACCGGTGAACTCAGGGGCGTTATTGGAGTGGATTGTTTGAGGTAATACGAAATATGGAAACACATGTTGTTGCATTGCCTCGGCTACCGCGAATGCGGTCTTGGGCAGGCTATTACATATTTAGAATATGTGTCGACAAAGGTAATGATGTACTTGAAACCTTTGACTCGTTCCATGGGTCCCATGATATCAACGGCGAGAATTTGCCATGGCTTGGAGGCAATGAGTTTTCCTGAGGGTCCTGGGGTTCTTGTTTTGTCTTTTCGTAGTGCACAGGCTCGGCATGCTTCGGTTACTTTCTTCGCTGTTAGGTAGGTTGAAGGGGTCCAATAGACTTCTTGGAAGGTGGTGACAAGTTTTCTCTGTCCTAAATGGATGCCATTATGGAAATGGAGAGATTGCATCGTATTTATAGCGGTGGCAGGGCTGATGACAATTTTTCCTTCAGAGGTGTAGAGGTTGTCTCCTTTTCTTTGCAGTTGGGAGAAAAAGTGTCTTGGAATCCAATCTGGTTTTTGTTGAAGTTGGAATTGATGAAGCAGGTGCTGTTGGTCTTGGTCTGTTGAGTCTTGATGGTGGATGGCACGTACTGTTGCAGTAGGTGGGTTGGGTTAAAGCGGCAGTCTGGAGAGGGCGTCGGCGTTGGTATGGAGCTTCCAGGGTCGGTAAGCTATTTCGAAGTTCTATTCTTCCAGGGATTCTCGCCATCTGACTGTTAAAGTGTTTTTTGTGTCTGATTTTCTAAGCCATTGCAGGGCGTGGTGGTCGGTGATGATGGTGACTTTAACCATGGCTAGGTATGCTTTAAAATGCTGGAGTGCCCAGATGATTCCTAAGCATTCTCGCTTAGTGAAAGGATAGTTAATTTCTGCTGGGTTGAGAGTCCTGCTGGCACATGCAATGATGTGCTCTCTCCCGTCTCTGGTTTGGGCTAATACAGCCCCAATTCTGAACAATGATACATCTGTGTAAAGACGGAAAGGTCGAGTATAGTCGGGGAAAGAGACAACTGGTGCAGCTACAAGTAGGCCTTTGAGGGTGTTGAAGGCTTGTAGATGTTGGGTCGTCCAAAGGAATATCTCTTCTTTTCTGGTGAAGTCATGGAAGGGTTTGGCGATGGTGTCAAAATCTTTTACGAAGCGTGGGTAGTATGTTGTTAGGAAGAAGGAGAAGAGGTGACGCTCGTAGTAGCGTCACTCTGTAATTATCGATGTATAGGTGTTTTTAGGTCTTTTGAAACTCCTATTATCTGCTGATCTGTGCATGAACTGACCCTGCTGCCTATTCTACTACCAAAATCTTGGGTAAGCATATCTTATTGTACTGTTGATCATTACACGAGGTGGACCCTGTGACCCCAGGACGGCTAGAGGTGCTAGATCCAAACATAACTCTCATGTTCCCCAAAGTCACCCACGCTCCCTAACTAACAATAGACCCAGTCCTACCACAAACTCCCCTCAAAAAACATCCGACACCAACACCCCTCCACTATACCCCTGTGGTTCCTGCAGTATAAACATCTTGGAAGAGGATTCGGTTGAATGTGGCTTCTGCAACATATGGTATCATGGAGCTGAAAAATGCTGTGGCCTCCCACAACCTGTATTTGCCGGCCTTCAGACCCACTCCTCCCAACTCTCATACACATGCACCCCATGCAAGCTCAACCAAGATAACTCGCCAAATAGTAGTGGTCAAAGTCAACTATATGAGACAGTCAAAGGGCTATGCCAAGCAGTTGGCCAGCTGACTGATGAAATTAAAGCCCTTAATCAATCTCCTCCCCAACCCCAAGCTGCTGTTCCCCAGGGCACAAACACTGAGGAATTACGCAAGTTGATCCATGAAGGTGTTGAACTGAAAGAGCGAGAAAAACGGGCCAAGTTTGTGATACTCCGAGGACTAGGTGACAGTCCTCGTGAAGTAGCTGATAGATTTAAAGTAGTAACAACCTACCTCATGGATACTGATAGGATCCAACTGAGTTCTATCATACCTATAAAACCAAATCTAATCAGAGCTAGTATCACCAATGACGACCAAAGGCACGAACTCCTCCAGGCTGCAAAATCCCTTCGAACTTCTGACTATTACAAAGTCTTCATTACAAAAGATCTAACATACAAGCAAAGACAAGAACTGAAAAACAGAAGATCCACCGGTGGCGGTGGTCCACATAGTGCACGCCCTGGAACATCAGCTACTGGTACCACCAGGCCCACATTTACCTCCCCTCCTCCCATACAACCCAGATCGAACGGCACTGACTCGCCCCGCCGTCCACATCACTCTGAGTCTGGCAACCAATCTGCAATGACAACTGGACCGGCTACCCCCAGTGTGCATAGACTCCCCGCCTATACAGGCAAACCTGGACCTACTGAACTCCCTCCAACGCCTCTCAGACGTACATACTCAGCCCCAAGAGACCTGAGAAACAACCAGACCAACAATTTCCTTGGAGCAACTCCTGGGGCAACAGCCCTACCAAATTCTGCTCCAAAAAATGAATACCGACCCCACCCATCATTAACCCAACAAACTCCGAGCATCGGACCTACATCAATAATCCGTCATTTTCATTCCTAAGCATAGCCTTCGCAAATATAAATTGTCTCACAAATAAGGTCAATTTTATTCATGGTCTCTGCTCCCAACACAGCTCCGATATTTTCTCGGTCACAGAAACCTGGTTACAGCCCCAATTCTCAAATGGTAGTATTAATGTACCCAACTACAATCTGGTTAGATATGATTATCCCTCAGCTAGACCAAAACATGGAGTATGTACATATATATATATATACACAAAAATCTCAAAGCCACATGCCCTACAACTATAAATCATCCAAACACTATCGCCATCCTACTGCACCAGTACAATTTACATCCTCACAATTTATCACCCTCCCTCCTACACACATGATGAAAGCTTAGCGCTAATTAACTACATCCGTGATTTCAGCCTAGGTAAGGAACTACTTATTATTGGAGACCTAAACTTGCCTGCTGTTTCCTGGGTTGATTCCTCAACAAATGACCATCTACCTCATACAGATGCTCTTTTCCTTGCTTTATTCAATACCCTCGGCCTCCACCAATGGGTGAAAGAACCCACTTTCATCTCCTCAGGAAACACCTTAGATATAGCACTAACCTCTGAGGATGACGGGGTGCTCAACATCACAACTTACCCACCTTTTCCCCGCTGCGGTCACGCTATAGTTGGGCTAAACTACCTCTTCCAAACAGACCACCCCCTACCCCTACATACTCCCTCCCCTCTGATTCTAGACTGGCCCAAAGGAAATTACAGAATTATAAGAGAAGCACTTCGCCGTTTTGACTGGAACTTTGAAATTGATTTCAGGGATACAGATAGTTTCTACAACTTCATTATCAACACTCTTACTAACCTAGTCTCCCAATTTATCCCGGCAAAAAAAAAGGACTAAACTTGAAGCACCGCCTCCATGGACCAAGTTACAATCCAAGTCGCTGTCTAAGCTTCGTAGTGACACATGGAAGGACTACAAACTCCTGAGGTCCAGTTATGGTCGCAACTCCCCACAGGTGCTCCAATGCCTCTTTCGCTTCAGGGAGTTAAGCGACTGGTACTGCTCACAAAACCTCAACCTCCAAATATCCTATGAAGAACAACTCATCCAAAACAGCATTACAAAAACCAAACTTTTCTATTCCTACATAAGGCAGAAGAAATTGGATCGCCCAAAAGTAGGGCCCCTGATTCTTAATGGCCAACTGACTGACTCTGACCTTCCCATAGCAGAGTCCTTTGTAGACGCTTTTGCGAGTGTCATCCTAAGCGTTCACCTTCCTGCCCTTTCACCCCACCAGACCAGCATAGGTAGAATTGAGTCCGTTCACTTTAATCAACGTGAAGTTGAAGAGAAACTCAAACTACTAAAGCCTGATAGTGCAATGGGCCCTGACAACTTACACTCCAGACTGCTCAAAGAATGTGCCACAGAACTGGCAGTCCCCCTAACCCTATTATTTAATCTCTCCATGAACTCCGAGCAACTACCCTCACTATGGAAAATCTCACATGTTTCACCAATATATAAGAAAGGTCCAAGGACAAACCCCCTGAACTACAGACCCATCAGCCTCACATCCGTCGCATGTAAAACCATGGAGAGAATCGTCACTAAAGAACTTTATCGATTCTTCCACGACCACATGATCCTCACCAACAACCAGTTTGGGTTTAGGGCAAACAGATCAGTTACCGACCAACTCTTACTAACTTATGACTACATCACATACTGGTATGACCGTGGGAAACTGGTTGACCTGATCCTATTCAACTTCACAAAGGCCTTTGATAGAGTCCACCACCAAGTTCTCATCAACAAGCTACGCAGCATTGGCATCTCTGGTAATCTACTAAACTGGATCACCAGCTTCTTGTGTGGCAGGTCTATGAAGGTCTGTGAGAATGGAACCACCAGCTCCTCCAGACCTGTCCTAAGCAGGGTCCCTCAAGAATCTGTCCTAGGCCCCCTACTATTCCTTCTCTATGTCAACTACATCGGCTCAAGACTACACAGCAAATACAAGATATTTGCTGATGATCTTAAGCTATACCTACATGCACCACTAAACTCCTCATCCCCACACCCAACACAAGAACAACTACAACAGGACATCAACAGCCTAGCCTCCATTGCAACCTCCTGGGGTCTGGACTTCTCCCCTGGAAAGTGCGTCCATCTCCGCTTCTCTCGCTCCCCCGCCCACAGATCAGACCAGCCTACATACTCCCTGCAAGGTAATCCAATAAGTCCATCGCAAGCCCATTCAGATTTGGGTGTCAAAGTCTCCACCGACCTCAAATTCCACCAACACACCCGGGACACTACCCATAAAGCAGGCGGAGTTGCCACAACACTGCTCAAGAGTACAGTATGCCGAAAGCCGGAATTCATGCTGAGCCTCCTCACCACAGACATCCGTCCCATAATGGAGTTTGCATCCCCTGTCTGGAACCTGGGCTACTCCATCGATCTCAAACACCTGGAATCGACACAGAGAAGGTGGACAAAACAAATCCACAGAATGCAAGACCTCCCCTCCCCTGACGAACATATTAGGTCTACATGTACCTACTCAATAATAATAACTAATAATAATAATGCTTTATTTCAGACTCACACAGTACAGAGGGGACCATACTGGGGTCCATATATACCTTACAGTAACATAAATATATATAGGCTACTGTACGTAGGCTACATAAAATAAAAATAAATTAAATAATACCCAGCTTGCTATCATGTAGTTCACAGCACTGCCTCAACCAAAAAGTGGTCATCATACTACTGTGTTACCAAAACCACTGTCCTAATTGTGTACAGTACCATGCCTCACATCATTTAGCTTCCGGTACAGTATATTGCTACAGTACAGTATAGGAATACCGGTACTGTACTGCACTATGAGGTTCAGTACCGGTATGCTAATTCTGTAGAGTAGCAGACCTGAATACATTACTTAAGGTTAAATATAGAGCAACCTCCTCCAGTGTGCCTGAATCCTAGAGGTGTACACTATGCTGGGAGTTTGTAGCATTTTAATGATACTGTTCTCAGAAGTGTTAAAACGCTGAATGAATTTATATGTTAGCTTTCTAATGAGTGATTGGTAACAGTGTAAGTTCACATAGGCACATAGCGTACTTGTACTCTCATATTTTGAGAGCCCCAGAAACATTTTCATGATATTGTGATATGAGATACTTAGTCTATTTAATGTCATTTTCTTATAGTTCCACCATAGTTGTGCTGTGTACATTGGTGAGCAGTAGGAGTTGAACAATGTTATTTTTGTATCTCATGTGCACATATGAAATTTTCATAATATTGAATTTCCGTGCATGTAAAGTTGCCTTCGCTGACGACCCATATCCTCATCATCTGAGTGATCACTTGAAATATAGTGTCCTAGATACTTTACTTTACTTACTTCTTCTATAATTTGTTCATACAAATGGAATTTAGGTAGCTTTGATTTCAATAGAAGGTTAGATTTAAATATTATGATATTGCTCTTTATAGGATTAAATTTGACTGAATGTTCGATTCCAAATTTTTCACATACTCTTAATAATTTATCCAGTCCTGCTCCAGAGGGTGCCATAATCTAGCTGGAGTATCTGTATACCAGAACTTGGGCCCGGACCTCCTGCGTGTATTATCATGTGATATAGGCAGGAGGTTGCAGCACTACGAGGTAAGATAACGAGGTAAGATGCTAATCCTAGGAACGCTCAAACTCCTTTAACGTTGTTAGGTGGTGTGATGGCACTCATTAATTTGAGTTTGGCTGGGTCTGGGGAAATGTCTTCTTCTGAGACGATGTGATCGAGGAATTGTATTTCTCGTTGAGCCATGGTGCGTTTTGAGGGCTTGAGTTTCAGGTTGGCATCACGTATTCGTTGGAATACATGGCGTAGTCATTGTAGGTGCTCTGCCCAAGTTTTTCCGAAAACGATGATGTCATCTAGGTATGCTAGGCATGTCTCCCAAGTTAATCCTTTAAGCACGGATTCCATGAGCCGTGAGAAGGTCGCTGGTCCGTTACATAGTCCAAACGGCAGTACGGTAAATTGGTACAGTCTACCCTGACTGGTGGAGAAAGCCGTTATCTGATGATGCTCGGGGACTACGGGTACTTGCCAATATCTGGCTTGGAGGTCTAAGGTAGTGAACATCTGGCTCCTAGTAAAGGATCTAAAGAGTCATCAATGCGTGGTAGGGGGGTGGCATCCTTGATGGTGACGTCGTTGAATTGTCGGTAATCAATACAGAAACTGGTAGAGCCATCTTTTTTTCTTACCAGAACTACAGGGGAAGACCAAGGACTACATTTCCTGTACCTGATTATCCTCTTCTTTGCGCTGGATGGGGTTTTTCCGTCTAATTGGTTGATGAATAGGGTGCCCTACGGTGTGAATCGGATGGTGAAGCACTTGGGTTTTTCCTACGTCGCGGCTGGATGTGGCGAAGATATCTTGAAATGAAGTCGTCAATTCTTGTAGGTCTTGTCTTTGTTGGTTGGTTAGTTGTGGGGGAATCTCAGGGAATTTAGGAGGGGGGGAGGAGGCTTTTTCTTCAAGTAGGGATAATTCTTCATCATGATTCTCTAGCTCTCCTATAGCTAATCCTTTTGGCAATGTAAGGGGGTGGTCAGATGTGTTAGCAATTTTGATTTGATTTAAGTTATCAGGCATAATAGCTGGAGCGGTAAAGCAGTCTCTATCAAAGGGGCTTTGGAGGTTAGGTGTAAGGATTAAGATACCAGACATGGTGGGTAAGATGGAAATCCACTGTTCATGGTGAGGGGGTAGCGTAACAGATATGGATAAAATAGCCTGAGTGGTTTTGATGGTGCGAACGGAATGCGTTACGTTAGGTTCGCTGCGAACAGAGGTAGTTACGTTAGGCTCGCTGAGATTTTTTTATTTTTTTTATTTATGGGCAAAGTTGATCACTCGTTGAACACAATTGATGGTGGCGCGTAGGGAGGTCAGCAAATCAAAACCTAGGTACCCATCGTAATTTAATTCTTTGGATGGAAATATCATGAAAGGATGATGATGACCGTGATCAGGAATGTTGGTAGCTATGTAAAGGGGAGCGGTTTGTCCGCTATTAGGGATTATGCCATCGTTTGCATCAATTAAAACGATGGAGGGGGTTTGAAGAGGCCCAAAAGTGGCCTGGTTTTTGGCAAAGTATAGAGAAAATAGACATGAACGGGAGGCCGTGTGTCAATCAAAAGTCTAGCTTTAACACCTTGAATTGTAAGGTGATTATAAATGGAGGGATTTCTTGCATCTGAGATTGTCCCACCACGAGCCCCCGCCAGTTTGGCGACAGGTGGGCGGGGGCGGATTAAAAATCCAGGTTATCTTGAGTGTTTGAAGTTTCCTCGATGTCCACGATTTCTTCTGGTAGTCCTTCTTCAGGGGCGTCGTCTATCCCTGCGGTCCCGTCGTCAGTGATGGTGGCAACTCGTCGTGGCTTAATCCAGGGGATCTGTCCCCAGAATTGAGGTAGCTTGGGACGACGTTTCACCAATTCAGTGAATGATTTCTTGAGGGACAAGACAGGGCATTTCGGGCTGCAAGGCTTCCAATTTGAGGGTCGGATCCTGGCCCAATCTTCCATCTTGTCTGCAGGATGGGGGTAGCTTGCTGTAGAAGAAGGTGCTGAAGAATGTTGAGGTTGGGTGGTGGCATGGCTAATGGCGGCGATCTTGTCTTTCTCATGGCTCTTTTGCAATGCCAAGATACGTCGGATAATAGGTAAGTCCTCGTCATAACCCTTAGGCTCGGTGATGGCGAAGTGATCTCACACTGACGTAGGCAATACCCGAAGTAAGGCATTGAACACACTCTCTTTCCTAGTGATTGCAGTGTCCTCGGGAAACGCTGTTACCACCAGCTGATTCAGTTGGCTGATGGTATGGTCTAAGTTTCCTGAAAACTTTACACTGTGGAATTGCTGGTTAGCAATTATTTTACTGAGAGAGGGGTTAATGGCTCACTTGGTATATCTTTCAAATTGAGCCCAGGTCAATTGTGGGGTATCACGCACATAACCTGAAACGAGGGACATATGCCGGCCCAACTTCATAACAACTGTGTGGATTTTGGAGGTATCATCTTCTTTGAGCACAATATTAAGCACTGGCTTGACTACTTCAAGATAAGTAACAATGTTGTGATCTTCTTGCTTTAAAGGAATAATTTCGAGCAATTTTCCCGCCATGATGTTCGTGTTATTGGTTATATTGAGTGATTTTATAAACAAAAGCTGTTATTCCGAGTTGAGACACCGCTGCCGCTAGTGTTATGCCATGTTATAATTAAACTTGATATATTCTGATTGTGGTTTCCACCTTAGGAAATAGCGTCAATCAACAACTTGGGTTCCTCTCCACTGGGAAACAACTAACTTTGTTTTTTATAATCTCACTTCAATAATAATCAATGGACACAAAATACACAGTAACGGTTCACAAGTTTTATTTCCTGCGTAGCTAGGGTACATTATCATGATGATAATAGAATAAATATAGATCCATAACATCTAGATAATCATAAGGTTAATGATCTGCCATAGAAAAAGTAGTAATAATAATATATGATCACAAGAATAATAATGGTACTAGATGAACATATAAATAATAATAATGTTACTAATAGGACATATAAATAAAAATACACAGAGATGTTAAGTCTCAAATACAATAAATAGTGTCTTGATGTAAGAGTGCGAAACTCGAAGAGTAAATATTTGTTACTGCGTTAGCATACACGCAGCACTGAGGGTATGTAAAATAAGACATTAATTGACTCATAAATAAACAATAAGTTCATTTAACTTGAACAGGAGATTAACCCTTCTAGCCCGGGTGTCATTTTAAAATGACACCAAAACAAAAGGGCCGGAACCCGGGTGTCATTTTAAAATCCTTGTGCTTGAAAGCGTGCTTCAAAATTTGCGCGGCCAATTTTGGCATGGTAGGAGCGACTGCAGCGCCACCAAGCCTCAAGTGTTATCAGTTCGTACGTGGCCGCCATAGCGAGTAATACTGAAAAAATGTTTTCCGACGTGTCCGATTCGTTGCAACCTCCCGCGGGCCCCAGTGCTACCCCACTCGCAACTTCAACGCCTGTTGCAACCGAGAAGAGAGCTCAACAAAAGAAAGTTAAGCGTTTGTTGAGTGATAGCGCTATACAGCGACAACTTTTTGAAAGTGATGAAGAGAGCAGTGGCGAAAGCTTGGTGGACAAGGTACAATTTATAAGTGAAAGTGAAGACGATTTTGTGGGCTTTGGAGACGACGATAATGTTGATTTATTTGAGGGGGGAGACAGTAGTGATGATCCTGATGTGGAAGTGTTTCAGGAAGATGCCAATGAGCTTCCCAGTGTGCTAGAACCTAGGCCTACCCCCTCGCCATCTTTGCTAGGTCAGCCTAGGCCTAACCCTACCCCTACCCCAGGACCTTCCCCTTTGCCTGCCCGTACGCCCTTGAAAGTGGGCAAATATTTCTACAAACAATCATTGATCAAAAGTGAAGCTAAAAAAGCACGCAGGGCAGCCACAGAAAAGCATAGGGAAGCTGAAGATAGCGATAATGACGCCGACCCTGGCCTAGCAACCACCCGCATTCCATTGTCCCGACGCCTTGACACGGGACGCCGCGTGGGTCACCCACAGCCCTCGTCTTCATCTCTCGTTCAGGATGACCAAAGGGCCTCTTCAAGTGGTATTGGTGATGTGCCACAGGCCTCAACACACCGCAGAGCATTATTTGCTGCTGAAAAGCCCTCGGCTCGCCGCAAAAGGAGCCCAACTCCCGAGGCCTCGGCTCCCATTCTTGAAGCTCCCGCAGCCTTCCGCGCCCCACACCGCCGACGCCCGGTCACTTCTTCACCAGAATTGTCTCCTGAAGAGGATGCTGACGACCCCAACATTGCCCCAGATGACCTGACGTCGCCTGAGGAGGAAGAGGAACAGGAACAGGAACAGGAAGAGGAAGAGGATGTGCCGACAAATCAAGGGAGAGGGCGAGGTCGTGGACGTGGTCAGCCTGCCGACGCCGCTGCCCCTGGGCCTGGGCCTGGGCGTGGGCGTGCAGGGCGTCCGCCTGGGCGTCCGCGTGGCCAAGGGCGTGTGCCAGGGCGTCCAGGGCGTGTGCCTGCTGCAGCACGACCTCGAGCATCAGCATCCGACCTGTTTGTGTGGACAGATGGAGCTGATTTTGAGCCAGATTGTCCTGCCTTTGACGAGGTACAGATGGGTTCTGGGGTGTCACCAACATTTCCCTGTGGCCCAGATGCTACCCCCAGTGAACTTTTCTGTGGCTTCTATGACAATGAAGTCATGGAATACCTCGTCAAAGAGACAAATCACCACCATGCTATCTGTGCCAACTTTCTTGGGAGGAAGACCAGTGCCAAGATGGTGGCATGGAGAGCTCTCACTGTGGCAGAACTATATGTGTTCTTGGCACTCACAATGCTGATGACTCATATAAGGAAGCACGTTCTGGCTGACTACTGGATCACTGGCGACATCATAACGACTCCATCATTTGGCAAATACATGTCCAGGGACAGGTACTTCGACATCCTCTCCTATCTCCACCTGACAAACAACATGGCAGTCCACCTTCCCGACTCATTATGGAAGATCAGGAAGCTGTATGACATGATACGTCAACCTGATTCCTTTCCAGAAGATGTGCCTCGACGAGTCTCTGGTCCTGTTCTGTGGTAGGCTGCACTTCCGACAGTATATCCCGTCCAAGAGACACCGCTTCGGCATCAAGCTCTTCGTCCTCTGCGACTGCTTGACGGGGTATGTGCTGGACTTTATAGTCTACAGCGGCAAGGCTGGAGAAGTTGTGACTGACCCTCTCATTGGTTTTGGTGGCGCTGTAGTGAAGAAGATGATGGAGAGGCACTTCAATAATAACCACATCCTCTACACAGATAATTATTACACGTCGCCTCTCCTGACCAAGTACCTCCATGACCGCAAGACCGGAACTGTCAGCACAGTCAAGGGCAAAAGGAAGGGCATGCCAGGCTACCCAACCAAGACGAAGAAGGCGGACATCTTCCACAAGAAGAGTGGCCCCATCCTCTCCATCCACTGGCATGACCAGCGCAAGGTCAACCTCCTCACCACATGCCACAAGGCTCAGATGGTCGCCACAGGGAAGGTGGACCGAACAACCAAGAACCCCGTCCAAAAACCAGCTGCTGTCCTGGATTATAACATCAACATGCGCCTCGTTGACAAGTCCGACATGCAGATGGGCTTCATCGACTGCCTGCGAACATCTTGCAGGTGGTACAAGAAGTTTATCCTGCATACGGTAGATATGTCGATCCTCAATGCCTACAACATCTACCGTCTGAGTACTCCAGGAGCCAAGAAGTACAAGTCCCTGCGGAAGTTCCACAAGCAGGTGCTACTTGAGCTCCTGGCTAAACATGCGGGTACACCAGGCAGGCCAATACAAGGACCAGGCCAGCTTGACAGAACGGGGTGTGCTGAATTCTTCAGGAAGCACCAGCTCAGCGCCCTTCCTTTCAAAGCACCAGGTAGTAACGCTAGGAGTCAGAAGAGGTGCCATGTGTGCAGCCACACAACTCGCAGACCCCGCAAACCCACAAAAACCACTTGGGAATGCCTCGAGTGTCAAGTTGGACTGTGTGCTGGCACCTGCTTCAACGACTTCCACACTCTAACAAACTTTTGAAGTGGAAGTGACAACAGTGAAAGTGACACTCAAATGTAGGCTAAGAATAATAATATAACTAAGTATAAGTGAAAAGGACACATAAGTAATAATAAGTGCCTTCAATAACAATATGAACAAGTGAAAGTGACACTAAAATATATATTTCTAACAATAAATAAGTGAAAATGACACTCAATAAGCCTAGGCCAGTCAAAGTGACAGTATAATAATAATAAAACTAAGTATAAGTGAAAGAGACACACACAAGTAATAATAAGTGCCTTCATAACAATATGAATAAGTGACAGTGACACTATATATATTATTAGCTTACCTAACAATACATAAAAGGGGAAATGACACTACCAATTATCAAAGTCCAGTGAAAGTGACACTAATAATCATAATAATAATAATAATAAAACGAAGTAATAAGTGACAGAGACAAAAATAAGTTCATATAAATAACTTTATTGAGTGAAAATAACATAATAACTATAATAAATGACAGAATAACCAATAAAACACTATCAAATCGCTTCCCGGCATAATTGCGGGTGGAGCGACGAGTGCAACTGGGCGTTGTAGCCGGGGCCGCGGTTGAGTGTTCGGACGCGCCGAGGTAAATACGCGGCAAAAGTTACCTCCACTTCCATCACCATCACTCCGGAACCAGTTGAGCTAGAGAGCTCTACTCAACGCCAGTCTACGCAGGAAGGTAAGGCGCTCATTTCTATATATGTTTGATTAATGTAGGTAACATATTAAGCGAGATTAGCCTTAGTTTTACTTTTGTTGATATTCGACCAGATCGCCCGGATACGAGCTCCGTCATTAGGAGAGCCTGCCCGGGCCAGGAGGGTTAATCTCAAATAACTCAAAGAGTAATAATTATGAATATAAAGTTATGAATAGGTTAAACTTGGATAATGGTCATGTAAGCGTGACTGAGATATTTGAACGAACAGTAAGTTAATGCGACTTGAATAACATATAGTTAGAGCAACTCAAATGATACACAAAATTAATTAGACTTCATATATCGTGATAATAATAGTAGTCAAAAATAGATGACTGGTTGAGAAAACACTCTGTGAACAACTTATCTTTGATTTACGTACCCAAATGATGATATAGCATAAAACAAGATCTGAATAAGTGTTCACTGGGTTTGACGTGCGCGTGTGTATTTATTCCTGGACGAACATATGTATATTTCCCCACAAAGAATATAGAAGCCTATAATATTCTAAGAAATATACTGTATATATATTTATCCAACAAATAGAAGTGTATAATGTTCTCTCTAAATCGAGCGACAGATAACTAGGAATAGTGAAGAATGGACAATCTTCAATAATTATGTTAACTATTAACCTTATCATATCAAGTTAACCCTTTTTATAATCATCGTTACCATTATGAAACAAAAGAACACTTAAAGGTTTATAGGAAGGATAGAAGCCTGGTAGAGAGACTGGCGAACATGTGGTCACTTAGATAGTTGTCCTCCGGTTGATCACAGGGGCTCGAAGAGTTTCACACACTCTTGGTAGATCCAGATCCTTCTCTCTTTCTTCTCTGGTCATTTCTCTGCACTCGTTTGTTTTTAGCTGAACTATAGTGGTTAAGATAGAATTACTGAGGATAACTCTATTAGTATCAAGGTTACTCCTGAAGATACGAGTCCTTATTAGAAGAGCTGCACTCGAGATGTATTGCCCTGATTCCCTTTTGCACTAGGGATCCCGGTGTTGTTTGACTTTCCTTTGATTCGGGCAGGTAGTAACCCTTTTTGGGTCGGCGTCAAGGGGACTTATTTCTTGGGCTAGTAGGGGCATGTGAGAAAGTGCGTTTTGATTTATAGAGGAGCGGGAGGTTGCATTAAAATTATTTGAAGTGTGACTCTTGATAGAGGAGGATATTCTACATTTTCTGGCAAGAAGGCTATCCTCAGGCATGGCCTGTTGAGGAATAAATAAGGAATTACTGTGTTGGGGACGGGGTAGGGAATTTGGATGTTCTATGGTGGTAGGCAGAGAGGAAGTTTGGCAAGGAAAAATGGCTTGTTTCCTAGCTTGGTTAATTTAGCTGGCAAGATGATTATAAGACTCGATGGGGGGGGGGGGGGGGGGGTATTGAGGGGGTTGACGAGGAATTTGCATAAAGAGTTCCTCACTGTAATGAAGCACTGGGGTGGTCAGGTTTTCTTTGAGAGTTGGAGGCGCGTTTTCTGGCTTGCTTTTCACTCGTTGTTGTTGAGGTTGGTCCTGGAGGGCCTGGTTTGCAGCGGTTGACTCCGTATGGTAGCAATGCAGCAGGGGTTGTGGGAGTTGTTGCATGAAGATGGGAGCAGGTGTATAGATGGTTTTGGCTTTTGATGGCCAGACCCCGTCATCTCAATGGCGACCTAGGGCTAGCTGTTCAAAATATCCACATTTGCTAAACAACCGTCATTGTGTAAAGACCGTCCTCACTCCTTCCTCTCTCTGCCGGTTATTTATCCATAGTGCAACCATATTACCTCTACCAGACATCTACCAGGCCATATCTTCATCTCAACATAAGGCTAAGTACCCGTTAATAGCTTAGAGAGTGCACTCCGGTATTATTAACAGGTACGCATTATTTATGCTAGCCTAGGCCAACGAGACTGATGCTATTACTGCTATTATTATAATCAAGGTTAGCATGTAATATTTATTGATACTTCCTTTTATATATTACCACGTAATCTATTTCACATAATTGCTTTATCCTATCCATCCTTTTACCCTCCAAGGATATATTTGTGAATACCACAACATTTAGGATAAAATGGTGCCTTGACTGGCCGAAATTCGTGCCGTGGATCTTGTTAGATTAGGCCTTCCTTGCATTTTTTTCTTGAATCTGGGAAAGGGGGGATGGTGTCGTTTTGTTTGGTTTAGGTTGACATGGTTTATGTTGAGGTTAGCGCCAGGGGAAGATGCCCGATAATGGGTATCATTGGGGCAGGATTTTAATAAATACCATCTATCTGCAACGAGGTCGCTATAGGCTAGGGCTTCCGAGCCTAACCTTCCAGGATGGCGTATACTTGGACGCTTCTGGTAGCTAAAGGGCACGTGAGAGATTGCTTGATGTAACACACTCCTTTTTCGAAGATAGCAATGGTCGCGGGGGGCTCATGATTTACGGAGTTACCTTCTGGAGCCCGGGAAATATTTAGATTCTTAGCGGGTGTTGCTGTCTGGGAGGTTTATTTATGCATCTGGTTGCCTCTACACTAGCTTTTTATATTTTTATATTTGTTTTATATCTACTAATTAAACATACCTCTGCTTACAATTATGTAAACATATTTGTCTTTGGTGTCTTAAAGTTGTGGTATCGCATAGCCTATTAACCCACTAGCACTTTCAAATAGGTGAACATGGATGACAAAATAAAAAGACTCAAACGGTTGACAGCCGCTAAAAAAGGGGGTATCACAGGGATAATCGCAGATTTAAAGAACACCATAGAGCAAGCAATGCAGCCTTATGATCTCCAAGGGTTGCATAATACAGTACACAAGTTATTGACTGACATCAAGAACTATAGCGATCAATTATATGCTCTGTATTCCTTTGATGTTCATAAGGAAGAAATGGTTCTTGATGTAGAGTATAAACCCCACATCAATACGGTCATGGTGCAGTTCAACGGTGCACGGGCGAACCTTGAGACTCCTAGGCAGCAGATCAATACTGGTCGACATGGTAGCACCTAGAAACCCAGGGGTAATAAAGCTTCCTGCATTGAAGTTGCCCACCTTTGATGGTGACACCCTACACAGTGGGTGGTTTTCTGGGAGCTATTTAATTGATGCATAGGAGGACAGGGAGACCTCACAGACATCTAGAAATGTACTTATTTGAAAGGGCAGTCGAGTGGGGAGGCACTGCAGCTCATTGGTGGATTCAGTGCGACCGGATCCAGTTATGAACCCGCTATGACAATATTGCGAGAGACTTATGACCAAAAAGATCGTATCAAAGCTGCACGCATCTCGAATATGTGCAAGCTTAGGTATCCACAGTATGAAGTCAATGATATGAAGGCATTCTTTGCTGAGTTTAAGTGTGCGTTGGAATCAATGCGCTCAATGAACGTTACAGTAAATTAAATCTGTTTGATAATATTGCACAATAAACTCCCAAGTGCGTGGTCCAAAATAATCAAAAGGGAACTCAAAGAGAATTGGAGGAATGTTGATACCTATGTTTGCACATTAAAAGAGGTGTGTAGGCTACTCTTTACAGTAGGAAAGGTACACTGGATCCAGGTGAGCCGCATGGTGCTAGTGCGACTGCAACTGCTGCTTTCACAGTGGGCACACTTTGGATGTAAACTTTGCAGTAACTCTGGTCAATTTTGGGGTAAATTCTTGAAATATAAATCCAGTGTCTCAAAGGAAAAAAGAACAAAACTGTTAAAATTGTGCATAGGATGTTTGTCGTCTGAACATGGTGCTGGTACTCAAGGGTGCACCAATCCTAAGGTTAGACCATGCACTTATTGTGGACAGAAACACTACAATTATACGTGTCCTAAACCACGCACTAATTAATCTAGTGAATCACCAGCCGAGCAGTCGGTGACAATGGCGGTGTCCTCTAGTAAGAACACCACATTATTGCCTACCATTCAAATCCCTATGGAAATAGGATCTGAGTTCTTTGCTACCGACCACAGACTTGTTCTTACTACACTGAAGCTATGACTCAAATTTAGAAAAATCTCAAAATGTTATCCCCGCGGGTTTTACCTTGAAAGGCTCTGTCGGGAATTTAGATAACGGTTAAATTATATATCACTGGTACATGAAATATCCCAACAAATAGTTATAATCTAATTACCAACGAGGTATTCGTCGATGGGTATAATCCAGTCCCCCACAAACGGCTAGTTCAATTGCATGACATGTAGGAATGTTCACATAATACAATATTGATACAATGAACTTAGCTTAGAGGACTGGTGATGTAGGACTGTTGTTATAATTATTAGTAGTTGTAGCACATGGTGAACTGTGGGTTGAGTCAGAGCCGGGGGAGGAGATGTTGACGGTATGGTGTTGATTGAGAGACTGGAGGGCCGGCGTCCGATCGCTTCGCGAAATTACATATGGCTGCCGGCTCATAATAATTATAACCCATAACTTGGTTTCATAATACATCTAGAGCTGATGTAGATATTTATACATTACAGTTAATATTTAACCTAACTTAAGAATAGACTAGATACACAAAGAACCAGCCGAAATCGTACAAGCGATACGATACCGCCAAATTCAAATGTCCTATTGGACCAAAACCTGTCGGGATCATTACCCTATTCCCGACATATTGCCCGCCACCAAAAATGATATACAGGAGCTATATACAGAGAACAAATAAAGGACATCGAGGTCAAAGATCACCTAGTTTGATCTTTGATCTCCAAAGATCCACGGAACTCATAGCCGTCCTCCTTTTGGGACGAGCGCCACCTGAAGCCTGAGGAGGATCATCCTTCTCAACATCAGCTGCCCCACCTTGAGGAGTACTGTCACCAGCACTCTCCCGCGGAGGGGTATCAGTAGAGACGCCAGGATCATCCGGCAGTTCTACATCCTGCTCCAAGGGATATAACCTTACGACTGGACGAGTAGTAACCCCAGTCGAAGTTCGTATTCTAGCAACTCTTATAAGACCATCAATGCCCTGGAACAAATCGATAATCCTCCCAAGCTTCCAAAATAACCTAGGACGCTCATCATGAATCAGGACGATATCCCCGATACGAGGCCATCGTTGATTCGTCCCTTTGATCTTATGAGAGTGACGCTCGCGAAGAGACAGCAAATATTCTTGGGTCCACCGTTTCCATAGATCGTCGGACACCTTGTTTGCATACTGGAAGCGACGACGTGTGGCGTCAGCATTGCCGAACGTAGGGTCTAGCAGATCTTCGTCATTTACGGACGATCTAGGAAAGGTATTAAGGGTTCGTCCACGTGTCATCATGGAAGGCGAAATGGGTAAGAGGTCATCAACATCTGCCGAGGTATAGGTCAAGGGCCTGTCGTTGACTGACATCTCAATTTCTATTAAGATGGTTTGCAACTCCCGTCTGGTCACCAGTGCCCTTCCTAATACCTTCTTCATGGCAGATTTGACGATACCGATAGTTCTCTCCCAAATCGCCCCGAACCATGGTGCACGTGCTGGTATAAATCTCCATTGACAACCCCTTCCAGTGAGGGTAGCCACAACCTGCGGGTCATCCATTAAACTCTGGAGATATTTAGAGGCCCCGACAAAACAAGTCGCATTATCGCTCATAATAATTTGAGGGAAACCATTGCGGCCTGCAAAGCGTCTTAGAGTATGCAAAAACCCCTCACTGGATAGGTCGTCAATCAATTAAATATGAATCGCTCTGGTTACCGCACATGTGAATAGAACGGCATATACCTTTATGATATTACCGGGCGATTCTCTAACATGAATCGCTCCGGTGTAGTCTACCCCGGTTACCTGAAATAGTTCAGTCCTTTGTACCCTGAACTCAGGCAAGGGAGGTAGATCAACTGGGGAGTAAGGCTTACCCTGTAATCTTTTACAGATAGTACAGCTATTGTGGATCCCTTTAATTGCTTGTCGCATCTTAGGGATCCACCAACGTTGTCGCATATACGCCAGAACATAATTTACTCCAAAATGTAGGCAGGTCCTATGGCATTGGCGAATCAACAGTTTGGTAATCAAATGAGAGGAGCTAAGGAGGACAGGATATTTCGCAGAATCAGTAATGTCCGCTTTTTGTATCCTGCCTCTACACTTAATAATGCCTCCTTCCATATATAATCCTAGCTGCCTCATTAAGTTTGAGGGTTTGGCCTTTGACTCCTTGCTCAGGATTTGATGTTCAGTAGGATAAGATTCCTTTTGTACTAAACATATTAGTTTTGCTTCTGCTGATCTAAATTCATGGAGTCTGATATGCTTCGAATCTTCACTAAGGAAAGACCCGTGAGCCCGACTTCTCATGTTGTTAATGAAACGGTATATCCATGCAAATACCCGTATTACTTGATCATAGCTGCCGTAACGTTCCCACTCTACCAACTTGTTATCCTGATGTGTAGTACTCACATTCAAACTACTTAACACATCATCTTGGGGCCGACTTGAAGGATCAGATATGTATTCCCTGAAATCCTGAGGCCATTCAGTTGGAGATGTAAGCCATGGAGGTCCATGCCACCAAATAGAGGAAGACATAAACTGCTGTGCCGAGATCCCCCGTGAAATGATGTCACTGGGGTTATCCCTGGTGCTCACATAGCAAAATGTAGCTGTAGGAACTAAGTCATGAATCTCATCAGTGCGATTAGAAACATAAACAGGTAACACTTTCTGGCTGTGTACCCATGAAAGCGCTATTTGACTGTCGCTCCAGACATAGACTTTATTAACCTGTAGTACGTCTGCATAAGCATCCAGTGTAAACTTTATTAGACGAACAGACAGAAGCAATGCAGTAAGTTCTAATTTAGGAACTGTAATTTTCTTTATAGGGGCTACTTTGGCCTTCGCTATAGCCAGTGTCGCTACACTACCATTGCATATGTATATGGCAGTACCGTACGCACTATTACTAGCATCAGAAAAGGCATGTAGATCCACCTGTTGACCACTAATAACCTGACGATTAAGTTGGACCTTGCAACATGTGGAAAGGTCCGACCGAATCAACCGCCAAGTATTTTGTAACTCAATCGGGAGGGGCGTATCCCAATCTAGTTTTAGCCGCCACAGTTGCTGTAAAAACATACGAGCACGGATTGTTACAGGCAGCAAAAAACCTAGGGGATCAAACAACCTCGCTGACAAGCTTAAGCAATTTCGCTTGGTCATAAGCTCACTGCCGCATGGGGTGTGACAGAAGGATATACAATCTGTGGTAGTGTCCCATTTGTGGCCTAAAAACTTCACCTCACTATTCTCAGTAGCTACACCGTCAGAAGTAAATTGACCTTTCAAAAGATCACTATTAGTGGCCCATTCTCTTAAGTATAAATGAGCCTTGGCAAATATATCACGGATCTCCCAGCATCTCTTGAGCAATAAATCTTCATTGTCTCCGGTGCCTTGAAGATTGTCCACATAGATCCCCTGCTTGATCTCATTCTTGAAGTCAAGATCTAGTCCAGCCTCCTCAAGATGACGCAAGATAGTAGCGTTGAGAAGGAACTGGGAACAGGTCGCCCCGAATAAGACGACTCTGAACCTGTAGACCAGATACTCTGAATCTAGATCCATTGGGTCCCGTGGCCATAAAAATCTTGTCGAGTCCCTGTCTTCACGATGGAGTTGAAGCATCAGGAAGGCCTTCTCAATATCGGCGACCCATGCAAACTTATGACATCTGAAGCGCAACATAATTTGCGCTAGATCAGAGACCAGGGACGGACCCGTGTACAGACAATCATTCAGGCTATAGGAGCGATCACTGGATTTAGCAGAGCAGTCATACACAATACGAACAGGAGTGGTGGAATTGTCCTTTTTAATCCCATGGTGAGCAAGGTAATGGATGTTATCCCCATACTCACTGAGATCTACTCTCTCCACAAATCCACGTTGTACCTGCTCGGCTAAAACTGCCGCATAAGTCTCGCAATAACTTGGATCCTTGACAAACTGCTTCTGAAGGCCACGTAACCTACCAAGTGCTAGATGGAAATTAGTAGGTAATTTACTCTTGTTATCATTCCAAGGGAGCCTTACCACATACTGACCTCTGCCAGAGTCATACGTTACAGTCTCTTCATACGAGCTTAACGCTAGCTTAGACTCACGATCAAGTTCATGTGGGTCAATTCCAATATTGTCCAAGTCCCATAGCTTATCTATATCAGTACATGTATTATCAGGCACATTTGGCCTAATATATTTATCTATGGGGCTTACTGCTACCTTGAGGACCGTAACCACCTCCACCTGTGTGTCTTGAGAGGAAGTGGCATAGGATCCAGAAATGGCATAACCTTGGATCGTGGGGAGCATTATTAGCTTATCTACCCGCCGATATCCAGGGTGAACCAGGTCGTAGTAATAATCAGCTCCGACCAGTAGCATAATACCATTGTTAGCAGAGAGTTGATCATCAGCCAGTTTATACCCCTTGCTTCTGAGATATTTCAAATGTGGTTGAATCTCTGATTCTATATAGAAACTGGGTAGTGTGTCGACCACAACAGCCTTGATGGGACATACCTTTCTTTTACAAACATAGGAAATCTCCACGATATCATAGTCACTGGAATCTATTTCACCAGTGAAACCATGGAGACGCAAATTCTCTTGACCCTTGCTGGTGCACTTGAGCTGGGGTAATGATGACCGCAGAACGAATGACCTCTGTGAGCACTGGTCAAGTAAGGTGCGCGTCATTATAGTATTATTATTACTCCCCACTACTGGCAGCATCATAGTAGGAAGCAATTGACATTCTCGAGAAGCAATGGACATGGCAGATACTTTATCACCCTCGCTCTTACTTTTCTCATGTGACTCTTTGGGGGTTCTCCCCTTTTCTTTGCCGTCGTGCCGATCAGACTGGGTGCAAAGGGAAAACCAATGTTTCCCCTTGCAATACTTACAAGGTTTGATGTAGGAATTGGTGCAGGTACTGTTGAAGTGGTCTCTTGCCAGACAGCTGGTACATAACTTAAGCGATTTAGCCTTGCTAATCTTCTGTGTAGCCTTAGGATACTTAGGACACTGATACCACAGATGACCGTGGACACTGCACAACTTACAACCTAATGATATTGGCCTTTTCTGTTTAGGAGAAGTCTGTACCGGGAAAGCTGCAGTAGATGGCGACACCTCCACTTGTCGGTAGTATCCAGTACTCTCCATATTGAAGACTTCAGTCTGGTACACCTGCACCAACGCTTCCAAGTTTAGTGGAGAGTCGCTTAGTTGTCGTCTTAAGATTTCCCTTAGGGGAGAGGGTATTTTATTCAAGATATTCAGACTAAATATCTCCTCCTTGGTGACGGCCATTGTCTCCATACATCGGAGGAGGCTCTCAAAGGAGGCATAGTACTCCTTTAGGGCCGCCACATCATAGGATGGAGGATCTAGTGTGAAGAATTTGGTAATTAAAGCTGTCTTGATGACTTCCACTCTCCCGTAAGTTCTCTTCAGCAACTCCACTGCAGACTCGTAGCTGGTAGCTTCTAGCTTGTACCCATCGACTAACTTCAGTGCCTCCCCTTTCAATTGACCACGGAGATATGTGAACCTTTGGATGGATGTGAGCGTTTTATTATGATGGACGGAACACTCAAAAATATCCCAAAATCCAGTCCAGGTAGCCGAATCCCCGGAAAAGGTAGGCAAAGTAAGCTTCGGCAGGTTAAAACCAGTCGCCTTTGGTGCACCGGTATCCTTAACAGAGGTTGATTCTTGAGTGGAAGATAGTCTGGCTAAGGCTGTATTAACGTCCTCAAAGTACTCAAGATCTGCCGACATTTCTTCTTCCACATCGTCAGTAACTGTCAATAAACCATATACCTGCTGAGCATAACTATCATAAGTAGCTAGCGATTTAGTAACAGTAGCAAATTTACCCTTTATCTGATCAGCCGTGGCACTTATTAAAAATTCATCAAGATCTCTTATACATCTATTTAAACTTCCCTTCATCCCTCCCTTAAGAATCTTAAGTTTCTTCAAATCTGTCATCGTTAAGGTCTAATTTTAAGCAACTTAAATTACAATGAGGTCAGACTACAAACTGTTAATCGCTTAGGAATCAACAGCGGCAAACCCCCATTACTTAAGAAATTTACTCAAAAAGAATTACATAGTACTTACATCCCCCTTAATATAAACTATCAAAAGGAAATGATCTAACTAGACAAAAGAATTAAATACTAAATCCATTAAAGAAAGGGTAAGGTGAAGCACTAATTATTATAAGCCCTTTATAGGTAAGCCTAGTTGGTTAAGCTGCAATCATGAGGTCTGACTATTAACTGTCAATCGCTTAGGAATTAACAAAGACCGACACTCATGACCGCCACTTTAAGCAACTAGGCCTAGGCTATTATGAAATTTAAATATAAAAGGTCACATGAGAACCCTCCCCACCAGTAAAATTAATAATGAGTCCCACAATGACAAAACACAAGCAACACCACAGGCACACCACCAAAGCGAAATGAAAAGCCACCACAGACACCTGCAGGCCTAGACTGCCGAGCCTAGCCTATGAGCGCGAAATGGTGACCGACGAAACAACCCCACCCCAATCTCCAGCCCAGCAAACCCACCAAAAAAACGCCAAGGAGCACACGCCCAAAAAAACCTGGAAACTAGTCCCCCAAAAAATAGAGACGGCGCCTAAATGGTAAAAAACAAGAGGGAAGAAGCTGGGTGAAAACTAGGGAAATGGCAGTCGGCCAACAACGCGCGAGGCGGCAGCCATTTGTAAGCCCACAAGCGTCTAGGAAGCAAACAAAACGGGACTACTGTAATGAAGCTTTAGGGCACGAAGGACCAATATTTGTCGGGAATTTAGATAACGGTAAAATTATATATCACTGGTACATGAAATATCCCAACAAATAGTTATAATCTAATTACCAACGAGGTATTCGTCGATGGGTATAATCCAGTCCCCCACAAACGGCTAGTTCAATTGCATGACATGTAGGAATGTTCACATAATACAATATCGATACAATGAAC
>JBAKBP010008629.1:0-89806 GCA_037953745.1 Lithodes maja | reverse complement strand
CTGCAACTCCCATTCATTATCACTCATCAGAACTGTATCATCCGCAAACAGCAGTATAGGTAGCTTCCACTCAATTCCCTCCCTTTTCAGCGATACACCAACATCCACTGCTCTTGATAGTATTTCTTTCATAACTCCATCCATATATACAGTAAACAACCACGGGGACATCACACACCCCTGTTTCAAACCAACATTCAGGTCAAAGAACTCGCTCTGCTCACTCTCCACACGTACTGCCGCCTTTGCACCCTCATACATGCTCTTCACTGCTTTCAGCAACTTGCCCTCTACTCCGTATATTCTAAGTACTTTCCACAAACCTTCTCTATCCACTCTGTCATAGGCCTTCTCCAAGTCCATAAAGGCAACATACACCTTTTGTTTCTTCTCCAGATACTTCTCCACAACACAATTCAGGGTAAAAATCTGATCTACACATCCTCTTCCCTTCCTAAAGCCTCCCTGCTCGTCGCCTATCCATTTCTCCGTTCTCACTCTCACTCTCTCAATCACTACCCTACTGTATACCTTCCCTACTACGCTTAGAAGACATATTCCTCGGTGGTTACCACACACTCCTCTTTCCCCTTTGCCCTTATATAGGGGGACTATTATGCCAGTCTTCCAGTCATCGGGTGCACTCCCCTTCTCCCATGCTAGTTTGCACATTTTCCATACCCATTCTATCACTATCTCACCACCATACCTCAACATTTCCCCACACACTCCATCTGTTCCTGGTGCTTTCCCCAACTTCACTCTTTTCATGGCTTCCCACACTTCTGACCTCCTGATCCCCACCTCCTCCTCCACTACTTCTCTTCTTCTCCCTCCCATACCATATCCAGCTATGTTTGCTGGCTCTTCATTCCTTTCATTTAGCAACTCACTGAAGTACTCCCTCCATCTTTCGACTCTCTCTTGCTTCTCGGCTAGCATTCTCCCATTCTTATCTTTCACACCCTTACTGTTTCCCTTGCTACCTTCCCTAACTTTCTTGACTTCTTTCCAGAACAGTTTCTTACTCTCCCTCCATTTTACACTCAGATTCCTTCCAAATTCCTCATCTACTCTTCTCTTACTTTCCTTCACTACTCTCTTCACCACCCTCTTACTCTCCACGTACCTCGCTCGTTTCTGTCTCTCGGAATCTTCATTCCCTCTACTACCCAACCACTCTCTATATGCTTTCTTCTTTTCTTCCACAGCTATTCTTACCTCTTCTGTCCACCATGCTGTACCTTTCACTCCCCTCCCTCTTCTCCTCACTCCACACACCTCCTCACATGCTGCACAGATCTCATCCTTAAACACCTTGCTCATCTCCTCCACTTCCTCCATAACTTCCAGGTCGAACCCACCTAGTCGTCTTTCCACTGCTCTCCTGTACTCCTCCCTGACTTCCTCCTCCTGCAACCTCTCCACCCTCCTCACCATTCCACCCTCCTCTCGCCTCCCTCCCGCTCTCCTCACCCACTTCTTTTGTATCCTAACCTTAGCTACCACTACATAATGATCAGACAGACCCCCTCCAATACCCCTATACACCCTAGCATCCATCACAGATTTCTTCATTCGTTCATCCACACATACATAATCAATCAATGACTTTCGTTCCACCACTGTCTTATCCTTCATCGTCAACATCCGTTTCCACGTGTACCTGTGGATCATTCTGTGTCGGAAGAAGGTGTTGGCTATCCACAGCCTCCTCCCCACACATACGTCCACAAGTGCACTACCATTCCCATTCACCTCTGATGGTACCCCCCACCCTCCCACCACTCCCTCAACTTTCCTATCACCCACCTTACCATTCATATCCCCAATCAGAAATATTCTTTCGTTCTTGTCAAACTTCTCCAGGCACGCCTCCACATTCATCCAGAACTCCTCTTTCTTTCTTTCAAGTATATCCTCTGTCGGGGCATACACGCATACAATCACCCACGTTTGTATTCCTACTTTCATTTTCACCCACACAATCCTTGAACCCACAGACCCATACTCTCTTACACATTCCTTCCATTTGCTACTTACAAACAAACATGCACCTTCTCTCGCTGTTCCTTCACTCACTCCAGCACACACACCCATTCCACACTCCCACTCTCTCACATCTGAACCTTTCCATTTGGTCTCTGTCATTCCACATACATCCAGCCTGGCATTCACTAACACTTCCAGAACCTCTCTCTCTTTTGTGCCATCATTCATGCCACTAACATTCCATGTAGCCATTCTCAGAATGTCCGAAGGCATGTCCTTAGTCGGTCGTGGTTCGTCAACGTTGGTTCCGTCCGCATCCGAGGCTGTTCGTTCGTTTTTTTTTTGCTTAGATATTTTTTCCGGGTGGGGGTCGCAAGCCCACCGACCCAACCTCTTTAGTCGCCTCTTACGACACGCAGAAGGCACGTAAGTGCCTTGTTGGCGTAAGTGGTTGTGTGAAATGCAGTCTTCTATGATGTGTTTAATGGTATGGGGTGCTGTGTTACATCCCGGGCAGGCGTCGACAACGGAGTCATCCAGTCTCTTCTGATAGCTCAGGAGAGCTGGATGGTGTCCGCATCTCAGCCTGGCCAGGTGGACTCTGTCCTCGCGAGGGAGGGAGGATTCGGAAGGATGGATTTCGGGAGGTCGTGCATGCAGCTGCGTGTTGTCTGTGAGTGAGTGAATGGATTGGCGAGAGATATGAGTATGGATGTGCTTCTGGAAGTTGGTTCGGGGTGGGCAGGGAGGGAGAGAGGACAATAATTGTGTGTGATACCGTGTGCTGGGTGTTGTTTTGATATTTCTTGGTGTCTGTGGGTGTGTTGCCATGTAATTTAGTGGGTGGTCTTGGTTCGTGGAGGCTGCTGCCAGGAATTGAGTGCCTCTCATGTTACGCTGGTCTTTGACTTTGAGGATTTTGGTTTCTTGATGTAGATGATCTGTGGGTGCAGTAGCTGTGCAGCCTGTAATGATCTTCAGGGCTTTGTTTTGAATAGTCTGTAAGGTCTTATGATGTGTTTCAGCTAGGTTAGAAGCCCAGGCTGGGCTTGCGTATTCCATTACTGATCTTGTGTATTGTTTATATACTGTGGTGGTAGTTTCTTTGTTATGTCCAAATTTTGTGTGAGCAAGTGACCTGAGGGCGTTAAGTCTGGGTGTTAGTTTCTTTTTAATGTTTGTGGTGTGCTGTTTGAATGTCATATGAGTATCATATGTTACTCCTAGGATTTTGGTAGATATATTTATCTATTAATTAATTTTTTAGTTTCCTCGCTAGACCTCCAGCTTAAAAAAAACCCTAGACCCCCTTTCAAGATAAATTTGTACATTTTTTGATAGAAAAGTCGACCGGTTCCTTCAATATATGGAGCACATCGAGTCTCTCTTCCAAATCCCATCACATACCGGTAATTTAAAAACACAAACATCTCAGTGGCAGAACTGTATCATTAAGGGGGTTGACATGCTTTTTTTCTTTCTCTGGGTTGTATCCATTCGGCCTCATTCAGCCTACTGTTTTAAGATGTTTATCCCCATCCAAGTATCGATTTATACCTGGAGAGCGATAGCGAGCCACCATAATTTGGATAATGAATTAGACAGCGAGCTAAATTTGTAAATTTTTCGATAGAAAAATGTCTCCGGGGAAGCCGGATTTCTCCATAAAATGCTGACTCGCTATCGCTCGCCAGGAAAAAAATCAACACCTGGATGGGGTCAAATTTTGCAAAACAGTAGGCTGAATGGGGCCAAATGGATACAACCAAGAAAGAGAAAAAAGCAGGTCATCCGCCTTAAGTGAAAACTACCGGTACCGTACATGGAAAGAATGGGTGGCCGATATTTACTATGGATGAATTACATAATACAACTTGAATTCAATATCAGAAGGAATACAGCAAAATTAACATAAAAATGTTTGGGCTATTTTATCATTTCCAAAACCCTAATATGAACTATAAACCATAAGTTAAGCTATACATATACAATTATAAGGGCTAAACCCTAATATGAACTATAAACCATAAGTTAAGCTATACATATACAATTATAAGGGCTAAACCCTAATATGAACTATAAACCATAAGTTAAGCTATACATATACAATTATAAGGGCTAAACCCTAATATGAACTATAAACCATAAGTTAAGCTATACATATACAATTATAAGGGCTAAACCCTAATATGAACTATAAACCATAAGTTAAGCTATACATATACAATTATAAGGGCTAAACCCTAATATGAACTATAAACCATAAGTTAAGCTATACATATACAATTATAAGGGCTAAACCCTAATATGAACTATAAACCATAAGTTAAGCTATACATATACAATTATAAGGGCTAAACCCTAATATGAACTATAAACCATAAGTTAAGCTATACATTGAAGGAGTTGACATATGAGGAAAGACTTAAGACACTACAACTGCCTACCTTGAAAGAGAGAAGGGAACGAGGCGACTTAATAACGATGTTCAAGGGAGTAAAAAGTTTGGAACGAGTAGATAGGGAAGATCTATTCGTGAGGGATAATGGAAGGACAAGAGGGCACGAGTTTAAGCTGAGGAAGGGCAGATGTCGTAAGGACACAAAGAAATTCAGCTTCCCATATAGGAGTATAGAGACTTGGAACAACTTGGAGGAGGAGGTGGTGAGAGCGAGGAACATTAACATGTTCAAATCTAGGTTGGATAAAAGTAAATATGGAAATAGGGCAACATAAGTTATGATATGTTAGTCCAAAATACTGGGAACTGGGAATATCCATTACGATACTTGTCTAAGTAAAATGGATTGATTATAAAGTAACTAAGACAGGACAACACGAGCGCTGCTCAATTCCTGTAAACTACAAATAGGTAAATACATATACAATTATAAGGGCTAAACCCTAATATGAACTATAAACCATAAGTTAAGCTATACATATACAATTATAAGGGCTAAAAATAATAGACACGTCTTTCCTTTGAATCCCTGAAGGTCCCTATAGGTACCGCCAGCAAACTTGACTTTTCTATCATTTGGGAAGAGTCCACCAGGAAATAGGTGTGGATATTTACAACCAGTTTGCTCTAAGCCCTTTTGAGTTACAGAGAGGTTATGGATCAAGAGTATTGTCAAGTTCGTTGGCGCTACCTATAGTATATGCTGTATACAGTACTATACTGTACCTGTAAATCCATTGCTGTGTGGTTCCTTACGATGCACACCTTCTGGGAGTTCAGTTTGAGTGTTTACTGATGTACGGTAGTCTATTGAACAGCCTCGGCAGCAAACTGGAAAGATAAAAACAAAAATTAGCAACATCAAAAATAACCATTGGCCTATATACTGTATATACTGTACTAACTAAGGTGTTTGCATACACCTGTCCTATTTATCTAAGAGGTATCTGTTTGTACCCAGCCACCAACATCAACACGCCCTTGAACACATACGCCGTAAGGGCCCCCATGTTGCCATAATATACACTGATGGTTCCAAGTCTCCTGCTGGTGTTGGGCTTGCAGCTGTCTCCCGCACCGCCACCCTTCAATTTTCCCTCCCACGACATGCATCAATTTTCACTGCCGAGATCCTTGCCATCCAATCTGCCATTGACGTTATTCACGGTCTGCCTCCACAGACGTTTGTCATTTACAGCGGCTCCCGTAGTGCTCTTGATGCCCTCAGTACCTATTCTCCCTCCCACGTCTTAATATCATCTATCCAGTACTCTCTTCATGTGTTACGTGCAAATGGCGTGAGGGTGCAGCTCTGCTGGATTCCCGCCCATATTGGGATTCAGAGTAATGAAGACGCTGATAAGGCTGCGAAAGCTGCTGTTACCAAGACACTCCGGCAGCCTCATCTCCCTTTAGGTGACTGGTTGTCCTTGTTGAAGCCTTATATCCTCTCTACATGGCAGTCTCTTTGGGAGGATACTCCCTGTACTAATAAACTTTGTGCCCTTAAACCTACTGTGCGCCCCTGGCCCTCCTCCTTTCAGTCTCATAGACGTGAGGAGGTACTGTTAACGAGACTCCGAATAGGTCATTCACGTCTAACCCATGGTTACTTAATGTCCACCCCTCATGATCCGTCCCCTGAGTGCACCACTTGTCGTACTCCCCTCACTATTCATCATGTCTTTAGTGCACCACTTGTCGTACTCCCCTCACTATTCATCATGTCTTTAGTGCACCACTTGTCGTACTCCCCTCACTATTCATCATGTCTTTAGTGCACCACTTGTCGTACTCCCCTCACTATTCATCATGTCTTTAGTGCACCACTTGTCGTACTCCCCTCACTATTCATCATGTCTTTAGTGCACCACTTGTCGTACTCCCCTCACTATTCATCATGTCTTTAGTGCACCACTTGTCGTACTCCCCTCACTATTCATCATGTCTTTAGTGCACCACTTGTCGTACTCCCCTCACTATTCATCAAGTCTTTAGTGCACCACTTGTCGTACTCCCCTCACTATTCATCATGTCTTTAGTAACTGTCCTGCTTATTCCCGTTATCGTACCGCTTACTTTGGTAATAAATCCCTTGCTGACATTTTATCTGACTCTCCGACTTTTTCCTTATTTCCCATAATCCGGTATCTCCGCCATTTTAACCATTTAACCGCAATGTGATTTAATCCTTCGGGCCAGCCCTGTGAGAGTCTTGTTCTAGACTCAGTGGTCTGGTTAAACAAACTTTTAATTAATTAATTAATTGTACTAACTAAGTGCCAGATGTGACGCTCACCGCTTCCTCCAGAACCGCATGGCTTACTCGCTAGGACTCGCCAGGGCAGAGAATGTAGCTACAGTCTACCTATCATTGTGTACTTTCCTTCTCGAGAAAGCTTGTGTTGCAGACAGTTCAGAACTGTTCTTTATTTTCGTCTGTCACAATCCTTTCTATTTTATTTAGTCAATTGAAAGTATTGTGTTAAGTAGTTGAATGATGGGAAGGCGAGCGGGAGAGAGAGACCAGGTGGTGTGACTTGGTAGGGAGGGCGGCGTGTGGCTGGCCGCCTTACATAGGCCTCGCGGGATTCGTTGCCTCCTGCCTAACACTGCCTACTAGGCGGCTGCTTACTGGGCGACTGTCGCGCGCCCTCGTGCCATTCCTGCGAACTGGGACTCCAGCCAGCAGGTCCAGGGGAATATCCTTGTCAGATCCTTCCCAGACAGCATACTCTAAGCATCTCCCATGAACTGTTCCACACTCTTGTCTTAGAATCTTTCTCTCCTACTGCCTCTATCATTTCCACTACTTCCTCACCTTTTATTAATATCAATCCCCCTCTGGTTCTCTGCATCCACACCTTGAATTGGTGGCCAGACTGTATTATATGCTGGATCTCACATTTCTTATGTACTAGGTTAAGGTTCAAGATAGTCATTGTCTTTTTGGGAGATTGTATTGCTCGGACTGTCTCCATCAATCACTAATGTTTCTACAGGGTTAAATAATGCTAGACTAGGGATCAGGTACCTTGCTGTTGGTGTTTTCACTGTGTGTAGGCTACTTTTGAGCTACACGACACTACGGATTCTGTGGGTTACCTGGGTGGATCTTTTGTCTGTGTACCTTGGAGTTTAGACTGTGTAGTGCGTGAGGGCTGCTTGCCTAATCCACCCAACACTGTTCTAACTCTATTTGCTTTTACTTTTGAGGGTCGCCAGGAGGATACTCGATACTTGTGATCGAGAATCCTCAAGAGAGCACCCCTTCATATTAACGTAATCAGGCCGCACAGACCCAAGGTCCACACTAGGCTAGGAGCTGCCTTGCTCCACCAGAATTTTGTACCTTTGCGCATCCCAGCTAGACTTTATTAACCCGGGTAGACATTAGCTGGATTAGATCATATTTTTTTATTTTTTTGTTTTTCTATGTGATTGAGGGAGGCAAAAGGCATAACTGCCTATAGTGAGTGCCTCCCCCATAGTTGAAAGACTGGCAGGGCCAAAATTAAGGGACGTTCGAGCCAAAATGCCTGGACACACAGAGTTTAAAGCAATTTAAGTCATAGGAAGAGGGAAAGACTGATTCTGGGAGAGAGTTCCAGAGCTCAGCTGTTGAGTAGAAGAAAGTTTGAGAGTAACGTTTCACTCTTGGGTTGGAGAGTTGCACAGAGTAGGGGTGGGATTGAGTTGCAAGACGGGTACCACGTGCCCTACGTAAAGGAGGTGGTATGCACTGGGATAGCTCTGAGGAACACTGATTATTATAGTAGCGATAGAATAGCGAGAGAGATGCAACATTGCGGCGGAGAGAGAGATTGCAGAGAGTTGGTGAGTGGACAAAAAAAAATCGAGTTAATGATACGAAAGGCCTTCCTTTCAACTTTGTCTAGGAGAGCGGTGTGAGAGGAACCTCCCCACACATGTGAACAATACTCAATACAAGGGCGCACTATGCCCCTGTACAGAGCAAGAAGCTGTGCAGGGGAAAAGAACCCCCTAAGGCGGTTGAGCACACTCTTTTATGCATACTCATTATTTTTACACAAGCATTTTGAGGTCTAGGTTGCTGTAGAGAGACAACCAGCATAGACCGGTTTTGTTAATAGGAGTACTACTTTTTCGTGGCGAGCATTATTACAGTTGCACCGCTTATAATATTCTTGTGTCCAATAACATTATATGTCCAGCCTTTTTGTGTATTTAGCCTACACGTACATTGTCCTGCCTCCTGCTATTTTGTGGTTCCATTTCCGATACGTTCTTCTTAGTAGCGTCCGACATTATTCAGAAGATTCCTTGTGGACTTTACAACACTTTCTTTCATAAAGTAGTGACAGATATTATTGATTAAAGTAACGTTAAGTAAACCTTCTTCTTGTTTGCATTAGATCACTCTTGTGATTTAATTAAGTTAACTATCTTTTCCTTGTGTACCATAACTAAGCAACCATATGTTATAGGTAATAGGCTGTTTCAGAGAACATCAGCCTATAGTAGAAGCACATAGATACTGAGAGTTAAGATACCCGCTATCGCAGATATAACTCTGGAGGGTATATGTGTTCTTTGTTCGACGGGATTATATATCAGGGGTTGGATCTAACGTTTCCGTTGTTGCATTTATGCCAGTCTAGCCCAATGTATAAGAGCCACTGATTTATACGAGACCCGATCGTAACACAGAGTATATACATAAATACATACACACAACTATAGGCTACATAATATTTTATCTATCTCCAGGTCTCCCTCGATTTATGATTAAGTTACGTTCCTGAAAACCCGATCTTAAATAGAAAAGACTTGAATGATTATGAGAAGGAATACAAGAAAATTAACATGAAATAGCATTGTTTTAGCCATGTTATCACTACCAAAGACATACTGTGAACTACAGTATATGACATAATATCTTTCTATATACAATAATACAGACTAAAAATAATGGACTTGACTTTTGTTTAACTCCCTGCAGAGGACAATCCGGATTCTCTAACTTCCAGTTCCTAGTACCCAATCTTGAAACACACCCCCTACTAGTGAGGATCAGGGAGAATGTAGCCAGCTGAATAAATTTTAAATTATGTCAAAAATGGTACCGGTACTGACAATAGCTCGATATTTGATATTGGAATGTCTACTTCAAATGTCAAAAAAGATACTTGAATGTCAAAAAAGGTACTGATACTCGAATGTCAAAAAAGGTACTGACAACAGTTCGACATTTGATGTTTGACATTCGATAGAAGCGAATGTCAAACGTCAAATATGGAGCTGTTGTCATTTTCTTGTTTAACATTCGCTTCTATCCAATATCAAACGGATCTAGTTTGACATTCGCGATTTGCGAATGTTAAAAGTCAAATATCGAGCTATTGTCAGTACCTTTTCTGACATTATAATTTCAAGTACAGATCTCCCTCGATTTACGAATGGGTTACGTTCCTGAAAATTGTATAGCGAACCCTAAAATTAATGGGGTAAATGGGGATGTGTTCTTGGACCAGCCAAAACCCAAACCCAAAAACGTAAAACCTATAATAATATCCTAAATCGGGGCATCGGATAGTGAGGGAGATCTATAGTGTCCCTTTTTAGACATTCAAACTGAACATACGAATATTAAATATCAAGCTATTGAATTTGTCAGTACTTTGGGATGGATGTAGTGTCCGGGCGTACGGTCGTCATGTTTACATAGGTCAATCGCCGCGCATAAGTTCCCGTCTATTTTGACGGCGATTTTTTGTTTTTATTTGCTCCCTGCTGACAATATACAAAATGATGACAAAATGTCATGGGGGAGAGAGGGGGGTCAAAGCAGGTCAATATAGACGGGAACATGATGGCAAGTATCCGCCGCCGCCTCTTCGCGTAGTGTAAACAAGGTGGGCAGTAGTCGGTACGCCTGAACACTACATCCTTGCCGTACCTTTTTTGTTGTTCAAATTTTGAATATCAAATATCAAACATGGAGCTGTTGTTGTTAGCCAGCTGGGTAAGAACTGTTTTTCAGATGCCTATTTAACCCTTCTTTAGCGGCGCGCAACATAAGTCGAGTTAAATAAAGCTGGACTATGTGGCGGCGCTCGACATAGGTCGAGTGGCAATTTCAGCACGTAATGTTGCTGAGAGAGAGAGACAAGTGGTGGCAGGAGAGTAGCGAGCGTATGACTGCTCCAGACCACCGCGGCGAACCTACTGACACGAATCTCACCTCCTCCCTCCCTCTCTCACTCGCTATATACGGAATTGTATGGGGAAAGTGCCTAATTACATGCTTTTTGCACTCGCGTTGCACGGTTTTTGCAAGAAAACTAGCCATCATAAAAGGATCGTTATGGTGTCATTCGAAAGCTCTGTTTATGCCCTTTCAGGGATAGATACTTGTTTTATGTTCTGGGTCTTATTTAGGCATGAAAATGATCACGTAAACAGCCCTATTTTGGCTAAAAACACCCCGCTGGTGGCTACATATTATAAACCGCATAGGCCGCTCTTTAAGTGTTAATAAGATACTGTACATTGAACAATATCTTTAACCTAACCTACTCTAGTATATTAGTGGACTATTTTATTAATGTAAAATGTAAAAACATATTGTAACATTACCAAATTATGTTTGGGCGGGTGCCCAACCCCGAAAGGGGTTGAAATAGGGGAGCTATCCCCCCGCCAAAGGCGGCTTTCTAGGGCCTTTCCTAGCTGATGCTAAGAGGATTGGGTTCTAGTCATATGGTGATGGGCTGGTCTATCAGAGTGAGAACTGAGCGATCTCTGCCATACCCATAGCTTACTCTGACTGTTCCTTTTACTTATATATTTTCTAGATCTCAAGTGACGGCGTCTTTTCCGTGGATTGACCTCCCAATCTACCAAGATTGGAAGCCAAAGCGTCACATTTTTCCTTTGCCCCTCAACTTTCTCTTCATAATTGCTGAGGGGCACAGGGTCCTGGATGGGGCTTTGGTTTCCCGGGCGTTTCCGCACCCTCCTCAGCTCCCCGCCATGGAGTGGCTTCGGTCACCCAGGCTTTATTGTGGTCGGCAGGGAGGGTTCTGTGGGGGCGCTCGGTTATGGCCTTGGCCTTGCTCGGGACCTTGGGGAACAACAACAACAACAACAACCAAATTATTGAGGTATAAATACATGTCCACCCGCTAGACAGAATCTTACCGCCAGCTGGAGAATGTGGAGTTATAGACTTTAGTAAAGCAATAATAAGCTGGATATATTTGACAATAACCAGTAGCCGTGGGACACACAACCCCCCCCTCCCTCATGACTTATTGAAATTCTCATGGGTAGAATGTAGAGTTCGAGCGTACCGCCAGCTTTGTTTACACTACACGTAGTGGCATTGGACGCTTGCCATCATGTTCCCGTCTATTTTGACTGCCTTTGGATACAATGATATGTTGAGCGGGGGCTTTGCCCCCCCTCACCGCCCCCAGGACATTGTCATAATCATATATATATTCCCAGCAGGGAGCAAATAATCAAAAAAATCATCGTCAAAATACTGTATACGCGAACTTAACCGCTGCGATCGACCTATGTATTTTACCTAATTGTACTGTATTTACCTAATTGTAGTTTACAGGAGTTGAGCTAAGCTCGTGTTGTCCCCGTCTCTCAGTCTACTTTCATCCAATTTTTTCTTGAAAATATGGATGTTCCTTGCCCCTACCACCTCCTCCTCCAGCCCATTCCATTTGTCAATACATCTATAGGGGAAGCTAAACTTCCTGATATCGTTCTTGCAGGTAGGTCTTTTTACTTTGTAGCTGTGGCCTCTAGTTATTCCTGTATCCATAATTAATATATCCTCCCTATCCAGCCTCTCCAGCCTTCGGGTGCATTTGTACATCATTATCATGTCTCCCCTCTCTCTCCTCTCCCTTAGACTTGGTAAATTTAATTTGTCCAGCCTCCTTTCATATGGCAGTTCTCTAAGACTAGGAACCAATCTAGTAACTGCTCTTTGGATTCTTTCTAACTTGTGAATATGCTTCTTAAGATGCAGGGACCACACCACTGCTGCATACTCCAATCTTGGTCTAATATTTTTTTATAATCTTCGCTAACATGTTCTCATCCAAGTAGTTCACAGCAACTTTCATATTCCCGGCCATTGCATACATTCCGCTAGAGAGCTTGTTAATATGTTTCTCTGGCGACAAGTTATCTTGTATAATCAACCCTAAATCCTTTTCTTTTTCGGCCTTGCCAATTATATTATCTCCCATCCTGTACTCCCAATTTGGTCTATTCACACTTCTTCCCATATTTAACACATGACATTTACTCATATTAAATTTCATTTTCCACTTGGTGCTCCATTCGTATATTTTATCTAAATCCCTTGCAGCTCCTCACAACTACAGTACAGTACTGTACTTATATTTGTTATTTGTCTCATAATTTTTACGTCATCTGCAAACATTGACACGTAGGACATGACGACCGTACGCCCGGACACTACATCCATCCCACTCCCTTTTATCCAAAAATTTCAGTTAACCAAAGTTTTTGCAATGCATATTTTTCAATAGTTTCCACTTATTTAACCCTTTCTGCCAGGGTGTCATTTTAAAATGACACCGCGGCAGATGGCCAGGAGCCCGGGTGTCATTTTAAAATCCGTAAGCTTGAAAGCCTATTAAGCTTGGTTTGAAAGCCGTGCGTACGACGCATGTAAACAAAGCCTGTCTTTGCGAAACCGCACCTCCGAAACCAAGAAGGAGACGTTAAAGACGTTTTTCAGCCAGATCGCCCGGATCTCAATAACGTCCTTAGGATGGCGAGCCTGAGCAAGAAGGGTTAAGCCTATCTGGGTGCTTAATTGCCGAATTACGAGTTTCGTTCTATAAGGAAGTTAGAACTGTAGACAACGATATTTAACAGAATTACCAGCTAAAATACGGTTGTACAGTAGTATATTTATAAATAAATAAAACACAATTCAACATAACATTTATCCATCAGAAACTTACATTATTATTGTACATACAAGTTTAACCCTCCAGCCCCGGCTACGCATTACATAAATATTCCCCGAAACCCGGGTGTTTTGGCCGAAAAACGTCTAGGCTAGGCTACCGTATCTTTGCTATTCTGACTGCTTCCACATTCCCGCGCATCCCCAAGCGTAGCTGTGTTATTTACCTGTAGAATGGCATTAAGTAGAGCTCTCTAAGTCAACTGGTTCAGTTGTAATGATGATTTCAGTGGAGATAACTTACGGCAACAACAGCCACTTTACACTACTTTTCGATACTTAACAACAACATACAGGCACACACGAACAAGCGACGCTCTCCTTCTTGTGGCCGGAGATGCGGGGCGTCGGTCCAGCCGGCTGTTGTTTACATGCGTCGGACCGACGCCTCGCACACCAAGCTCACAGGCTTTCAACCACTGGGCGTTAAAGAGCCCTTCCGGGCAGCTCGTGTATGCTTTTTTATGGGCGTTCAAGAGCCCTTCCGGGAACAGAGGGTTAAAGACCGTTTGTCCACAGAGACTGTGGTTACAGTCTCACGTCCTAAATGGCAACTTTCCAGGCAGCCTTGTCAAGGGCTGCCTCTGTTGTCAAGTTCTTTATTTTGAGATCGGGCCGGAGTACCCAGCCCACGTCATTCTAGGTCCACCCCTACGCGTAGCTCTCTCCCCCCCCAAAGTTCTTTCTGTTTAACCCTTTCCCTGCGGGTGATTTACAGCAATTTCCAGGCTTTAAAAGCCTGTAAAAGCCGTAGAAATCGAGTGTCAGTGGGCAGGAACGTGAGTGACCTCCGTCCGACCCTCAGAGCAGCCAGCCGCTCACAGAGGGAGACTGTGGTCTCGCGCGGGTGTCTCGACAGTGTTGCCGAGCGAGCAAGTGCTTTGCGCAGTGGCAGTATCGTAACCAATGAGGTTATACTGAGTTGTGTGGATATATAGTCACTGACAAAGAAGCTCGAAACATTAAATTGGTTAAAGTTAGTAGACATTCACCATCCTTCCTCGCACCTCGGTTTGGGCTACCTCCAAAGGGTAGCCAAGTCGCACCCCACCTGCTCGTGGTATCCTCGCAGACACCCAGTATTCATTTCTTTTTCCATACCTTAATTTTTCTTCTTCTTGGGTGACACAAACGGGGGCGGCGCTACCTGGGTTTTACCCAGGTAGTTATTTTATTTTATCATCTTTTTTAAGTGATTGGTTTAATTTATTTTTAGCCAAGGGAGTTTGGTTGTTTTTAATTTAGATTAGTGTATTTTTAATTGTAGGCTATATAGGTATAAACAATGGCCAGCCAAGGCAAACGGAGGCAGAGTTTGTTGGGAGATGAAGAGAGCTATGAATTTGAGGGATTTCTGGCAGAGGGTAATGAAGTGGAGGATCAATTGACTGTAGTGAAGAGACAGATGATGGGTCTGTTGAGATGGAAGGGAGTTATGGAGAATTGGAGGAGAGATATAGGTGTGAAGGTGGAGTCACTGACAGAAATATGTGGAGCCAGTTCAGTAGCAACTGCAGATGGGCCATTAATTGCTAACTTAGATGCTGTAATAAGGAAAGTAGATGAGCTGGAGGCAGAGAACATGGCACTCAAGGAGCAGCTAAAGGAGTATGAGGGCCATTTAAGTGAGAGAGTAAAGGGAGTAATAAGTGGGGAGAGAGATGAGTGGACAAGGGTGGGGAATGCTAAGGTGGATGCATTGGAGGAAATCATGAAGGAGCAGGTCGAAGAGAGAGAAAAAGAGAAAAGAGTTTGAGAAGAATGTAGTGCAGGTTTTGAAGAGCAAGGAAAAGGTAGTGAGGGAAACAGTGGAGACCATAAAGGAGCCGACCAAACGCACCACTGAGGTGGTAGATGGTGGAAAGGAAAAAACTGTCTGGGACCATCAGGTCCTGGTAGTGAAGCCAAAAGACCGATCCTCCGAGCCAGTAAGCCCACCAGATACAAAGGCAATCGAGACTGCTCTGGCTTTGGTTCCGGTTAACAAGTTAACTAGAACTGATTCGGGTGTACTGGTGGTACGACTTCCATCCAAGAAAGCCAAAGAAGATGCAGGAAGGGCCATCAATCAGTATTTGGGGGTGGACAGTGCCTTCAGTGTCTCCGAACCAAAGAAGATGATGCCAAAAATGACTCTGGTGGGCATTGCTAATGACGCTGAGGATAATGAGATCATTCCCAGCATCCTCAACAAGAACCCAAGAATAAAGTCCCTGGTCGACGATGGCTTGGCTATGAATTTGCTATTCACTAAGCAAAAGAGTGATGCACACACTAAGATTGCGGTAGTAAAAATGTCACCTGAAATACGCTCTTCCATTGTGGATGATGGCAATTCTGTGTATGTTGGACTTGTGAGATGTCGTGCGTACGATCGCTTCTGGGTAACACAATGTTACCATTGCCAGGGCTTTGGTCATACCAGTGACAGGTGTTATCGGAAAAATGAGGATCCAAAATGCAACTTCTGTGCTGGTACTCATAACTCAAAAGACTGCACCAACAAGACTTCCCCCAAATGTATAAATTGTATGAGCTCAACATCAGTTGCGGAGCTGCCAAATCATTTCGCCTCAAGTAGAAATTGTCCTTTAATGACAGCTCAGAGAAATAAAGTTATTGAGAACACCAATTTTGTAGGTTCAAAAAACTGAAAAATGCACATGGGAGCCGGTTGAAACTGGGTCTGTTGAATGTTCGTTCCTTGCGTAACAAAATGGATCATATTTGCGAGATCTTGGATGAACGTAACCTTGATGTATTATGTCTCACTGAGACCTGGTTGTTCGAGTCAGATCTGAATATTATCCAGGCGGCATTGCCTAAAACCCATTCCATAATAAATGTTCCTAGGCCTAGGGGAGATCATCCGGGTGGTGGAGTGGCAGTTGTCTACTCCACATCTCTGGTGAATATCTTGCAAATAAGCCATAACCCAGCCCCTCTTTATTATGAACTGTTGGAAGTGGAAATAAAACTCCATCAACAAATTCTAAGAATGGCAGTTGTCTATAGGCCTGGCCATCGTGGCACAGATAGGGGTTTTATGGAAGAGTTTGGGCAGTTTCTTGAGGAATTTTCTGCTAAAACCGGAAGACTTTTGATATGTGGAGATTTTAATTACTGGGTTGACAGCCCTCATCTGAAGCCATTCTCTCCTGAGTTCCTTGAGTTGACTGATCAGAACAATTTTGTAAATCATGTGTCCCACCCAACTCATATCTTAGGACACACCCTTGACTTGGTTTTCTCTCCTGTGGGTTGTGGTGGTGTTCTGGATGTTGATGTTGAGAATGCTGACCCTAATACCTCTGATCATGCTTTGATTACTTTCAGCTTTGATTTCCCTAAGCCACTCACACATGAAAAAGTAATCAGATTTAGAAATTATAAAAATGCAGACCTAAATTTGGCTAGCAGTGAAGTAAAACAGTACTTGGGAAGTATTGATACTTCCAACCTTACTTCAGATGAGCTGGTGGAGGTACATGGAAATGCACTTAAATTAGTGTTCGATCATCACTGTCCAGAAGTAGAGAAGAAAATCATAGTACGAGATGATTCGCCCTGGTATAGCACTCGAGTTAAATTTCTTAGAAGAGCGCGTAGAAGAGCTGAACGTGAATGGCGGAAAAATAAAACAGACTCTACATGGTTGCAATATCTGTCAGCCAGAAGAGCTGTGGTCCACAAAATCAAAGATGAAAAGAAAGTGTATTATCAGGGAAAAGTTGACTCGTGTGGTAACGACCAGAGGAGGTTGGCTTCAATTGTAAACAGTTTACTTGGAAAAACAAGAGTCAGCTTAAGACCTTCTGTACCTGATGCCGAGTTGGCTGCCAACTTTGTGGCATTTTTTGCTGGCAAGATAACTCGCATAAGACAGGAACTGGATGATGCTTCTGTTGGTGAAGAACTTTCAGTTGTACTCCAACCCCGACACATTCCTAATAATGTCCTCTCATCCTTTCACTCAGTAGAGGTGGACATGATCTCGTCCTACATAAGAAACCTCAATAAAACATTTTGCCCGTTGGATCCCATAAATGTTTCCAAGCTACCAAGAGTCTATGATCACACAGTTGAGTTTATTTCCAGAATAATTAATAAGTGCTTCTCTGAAGGTAGCTTCCCACATTCTGAAAAGCATGCACTACTCCGACCTACTCTAAAGAAACCTGGAATTGATGTTGAGAACATGTTGAACTATCGTCCTGTCTCCAACCTGTCCTTCATATCAAAGATATTAGAGCGTGCAATACTTGACCAATTACAGCCACTACTTCAGCAGAATGAAACTATCCCAATTTTTCAGTCTGCTTACCGACAGCATCATTCAACTGAAACAGCATTGATTAGAGTACATAATGATCTAGTTGAGAACATTTGCAATGGTGTGGCCTCACTATTGGTCTTGCTTGATCTCTCTGCGGCTTTTGACACAGTGGATCATGAGTTGTTATTGAGTGATCTTTATGATTGTGGTGTGCGTGACTCCGCTCTCTTGCTTCTTGGGTCGTACTTGTCAGGTAGATCCCAGAGTGTGATGGTAAATCAAGTGGTCTCGGACTCGACACCCCTGCAGTATGGTGTTCCGCAGGGATCAGTTTTAGGTCCTATCCTATTTATAATTTATATTAGCAGTTTGTCTCTTCTGCTTCGTGCACATAATGTCACCTTTCACTTTTATGCAGATGACACCCAGATTTATGTGAGAATCACAAATATAGTTGATATACGGAGTAAGATGGAATTGTTGATGTCTGATATCAAGAAGTGGATGAGAGCGAGAAAACTTAAACTAAATGATGGTAAAACTGATATTCTCATCATCCGAGGAAATAGAAGAGCTGATGATATAGTAGGTGCCCTCTCCATCAATGTGGGTGGATCTCAGCTGCGACCGGCCAACTCTGTTCGAAATCTGGGTGTATATGTGAACTCCCGATTAGATTTCAAAGAGCATGTAAACCAGATAGTTAAAAGTTGTTACTTGCACATCAGAAATCTCTATTTGGTGAAGCCGTTTATAACCAGACGTTGCCTCCTGATGTTGGTTCACTCATTGGTCTTCTCTCGTGTTGATTATTGCAATGCCCTGTTGGTGGGTCTTCCAAATTATATTTTGAAGAAAGTTCAGTCTGTTCTTAACAGGGCCGCAAGACTAATTTTTGGTGTTCCACCTAGAACTCCTACTACATCTCTTCACATAGAACTGCACTGGCTGCCAGTAAGAGCAAGAATAGAATTTAAGTTGTGTTTGGTGACCTTTAAGGTTCTCAAATTTGGTGAGCCTAGGTACCTTGCGGAGCTGCTCAGGCGCCCACCGGCACACCATGGTGTAGTTGTGCGTCATGACAATGACCCTTTTCGTCTTGATGAACCATGGGCTTTCCAGCAGTCTTCTTTCTTTGAGAGGTCTTTCTCCTACATGGCTCCGAGGTTGTATAACAGGTTGCCGCTGTCCATGAGACAACTGAGTTCTGTTGAATGCTTCAAGAGACAACTTAAGACTTTTCTCTTTGAGAGAAGCTATGATCTTGGGAGAGGTGTCATGGCAGATGGCTATAGAGTTTAGGCTATTTTGCCACTGCTAGTGATTGTTAAATGTGTGTTGTATATAAGCCTTCTTTTGATGCATTGATTTTTTTTTTTTTTTTTTCTTTCTCTTTTCGAGCGCTAGTGAATTCTTCGGAAAAATTGGCGCTTATGAGAAATAAGTAACATGCTTATTATTATTATTATTATTAACAATTAGCGAGTTTTCCCGAATGTCTATGGCAACGCTGCGGGTGAACCCCGCCACCTACAAAGCTCGTTCTGATCTCATTTTGAAGCTATTTTCCCCTAGTTTTCGGCAGAATACAGTTCATATAATGCAGATACTTGATTAATCATTCAGGAGTGCCTGAATATGCCCTAAATAGCACAAATAAGTCCGCAGAGAAAGGGTTAATATCGGTGTTCACGGCGCCAACTTCCTTATAGCCTGACACTCGCAAGTGTTCAATTGCATCAATTTAACCCCTCTGAAGTAGACATATCCGGTAGCTTGAATTAGATGATAATTTGAAGTTAAAACAGACTAGAAATGGTGTTATATGCATTGAAAACAGTACAGTAATATTTGGCCATTTGTACACCTATTTAGCTCTACACAGAGCTACAAATCGCTTATCCAAAATTTCAAGAGACTCATGATTTATTGATAAAGGGAGTTTACTGTACATATTTGACAATAACCACTTGTTGTGGAATCCCCCCCCCACCACCACCATGACTTATTGAAATTCTCATGCTCATCTATGTATTGGGCAAAAACTGGTAACATTCTAGCAATGGCTCCAAATCAATTTTATCATTGATTATTATTTAACTCCCTAGTTTCCCTAAATTGTTAATGTTTTGTGATACTAAGAATTGGTGAAATTAGGCTAAGTTTTTGATTAGCCAAACCTAACCTAGCATAAATTTAAAACTAAAATGCCCCAGTTTATAATATCAGAAACCTTTTAATAAGTATATAAGCAGATGAACGGGAATATTTATAATCTTTATACTTTATTAATTTCACCACAACACCAAACACCTCCAATTAAATTTATGAAAGCATATACAGTACTGTATGTGATCCACCAGGATTCCAACCTGGGTTATAACACACAGATTTGTAAGCACTGTACAGTAGTTAGTTAGTTATGTAGAGCAGATTAACCAGACCACTGAGCTCCATACGGAACTCTCATAGGTCCCGCTTTTTTTTATGTTCTTGTAGCAAGGCGGGACATTTTTGGCGGGAAAGGTGTGACATTTATTACAATAATACAGTAAACCCCCGATATTTCGGAATCTTTTTACTCGGAAACCCGCACTTCTCGGAATGGCATAGGCCTCTCGGAGATGTCCCTGTATATCTCGGGAATTTCCGAGTTGGACGGGATTTGTGTCCGGTTTACAATGTTCTCTCACTCATTTAAGTGATTTTAGGATGAATTGAAGCCTGTGCCTTTTAATTATTGTGTTAATATTAATTAGTATGTACTGTACTGTCCCTGAAAACATAGTAAGGTTCGTATTTGTGGTGACACACAATGGCGGAAGGCGGACGTAAGTTTTTGAGGCTCCGGCTATGTTCATGGGAATGAATAAGTAATTCACGGAATATCGAGTGCATACAGGGATAGCAAGGAGAGGAGGGATTTGTGAAGTGTTTGGAGGATATATTGGTGTGGTGGAGGGGTGGTATATAGTGTAATAAGAGTGTGTAGTGACGGGACAGCGGTAGTGTTGTGAGTTGTTGAGTTTGTAAACAAACATGGCGGAGGGAATTTCGGGTATGACGGAGGCGGAAGAAAAGTTACAACGTTTTCGTGGGTTTAATAGCACTGATAATAAGTTAGAGGAGGTTATTATTGTTGTGAAGGATTTGGAAAAGTGTATGAGTGATACGGAGAAATGGAAGGGGGATATTGGTGAGAAAGTTAAGGCACTGTGTGTGGTGTGACTGGTGGGGAAGGGAATAGGCCTAGTGAAGGAAGTGAATGCAGGCCTATTTCGGCAGTTAATGATAGCCTAGAGATGGTATTGAAAAGGGTAGATGAACTGGGAGCAGAGAATATGGCATTGAAGGAGCAGCTGAAGGAATACGAAGGACGATTCAAGGAAGTAAAGGAGTCGACTGCATGGACGGTGGTAGGTAAACAAAAAGTCAAGGATTTGGAGGATATTATGAAAGAGCAAAAGGAAGAAATGAATATGACCAGAAAAAGTTTTGAGAGTGCAGTTGTAGGGGTCATGAAGAACAAGGAGAGTGTCGTGAGGGAGGCCATGGACAGCGATAGGGGTGTAATCTTGTATGGAGATATAGAGGCTCATATGAATGATAATGGTGTGAGAAAAGTGAGGGATATGGAGACAGTGAAGGAGGTCATGAAAGGTGTGGATGAGGACGGATATGGATGGGAAGGGCAGGTGGAGGAGGTCAGTAGGATAAGTACCGTCATCTGGGGTGGCTTCGGACAAGTGGACAACTTCGGACATTTTGGATAAAAATTAAAACAAATAAAAATAGAGAGAAGAGGAGTTTGGTTTTGAAAAATAGATGTGTAGCATTCAAGAGGAATGTTGTAACTATATGTAGGATGAACTAATAATTTAAATTAATTAATTTAATTTGTGGTAAATATTTGTGAATATGTAACAAAGAAAACACATGTTTTTGTAAGTGTGTCAAACTTCTACTGAGTATAATTAATGGGATGTGAGGAAGACAATTAACCTACACCAGAATGTTCTACAATTATCTGCGAGACCATACACACAGTAACTCTTTCCCCAAAGTTCATAATACACAGCCTATAGCCCTAACAATTTACTTTTATTGTTTTCCAGATTTATTGGGGTGTTTTCGGACATAGTTTGGGGTGATTTCGGACATTAGGTGACATCGGACATCTAATATTAGTTACAAGGTCCTTCCAATATGAACAACAATTAGTACCTAAGTGTATGGTACTCTTACCTAGCCATACATAGCGAGCATCTGTCGAATCATGTCATCACAGGGATCTGCCTTGTATGGGCCGATCGGCTTTTTGCAGACTCCCATTTTCTTATGTTCTTATCATCTGTCATCTTGCTCCCGTTTGAGTAACGCCAATTAAAGGATGCTTAAGACTGAGTAAGGTGTCAGATGTTGACATGATTTGGTGGATGTTTGCTGTGTAAGGGTTAACCAGGTAAGAGTATCATATTACATTTCTTTTCATTCACAGGAGTAAAAATGCCATGGATATATAAACCAAAGCCACACAACGAGAAAAGGAAATACAACAGTCATGTATGTCAAGACAAATTAAAAAAAGCAAAAGATGATATACAAAAGTAGAACATGAGTGTACGTGAGGCTGCTAAAAAGTGGAAGTTAAGTAAGAGCACCTTACATGACTATATAAAAGGGAAACATAGTAAACCTGCTGGTTATTGTTAAAGTTCCGTTTGATGGTAAGAAGAAACATCGACATTATATTGCAGTCATAGTAAAGGTTCTACCAGAAATACATGTTCGTTTCCGAAAGCATGTGAAGGGCACAAGTAACGTCTTCATTAACCCAGTTATTGATGATTACAGTGATATAGACAAGGGTGAGATAGTACAAATCCTGCCAGAACCAATACTGGACAAGAAGTGTAGAATGCTGTTCAGTGTTGATGTAAATAAATGGCCAAAATAATAGAGAGAGAGAGAAATAGAGAGGGTTGAAGAGCTATAGAGAGGAGAGAGAAAGCGAGCGAGCAGGGGGAGAGAAAGTGAGAGAGAGAGGGGTGGGAGAGAAAGCGAGAGAGGGTGGGGCCAAGAGAAGGGTGGGAGAGAAAGCGAGAGAGAGAGAGAGGTGGTAGAGGGCGGGGCCAGGGAGGGCGGGGCCAGGGGAGGGTGGGGCCCGGAGAAGGGTGGGAGAGGGCGGGGCCAGGAGAAGGGTGGGGCCAGGGAAGGGTGGGGCCAGGGGAGGGCGGGGCCAGAAGGGTGGGAGAGAGATCGATATCGAGAGCGAGAGGTGGTAGAGGGCGGGGCCAAGTGAGAGAGGGGGGATGAATTAGGAAAGAGGCAATAATGTGATACAAAGTTATATTTTTTGTAAGGTCCTTTTTATTTCATATTATGATTTGTTTAAGGTATATACCCTGAAAGGGTTAATTAGTATTTCGGGCCATTAATTAGCCAAGATGGCATCTAGTCGGCTGTGTGCCATTAGTATTCCTTTAATATGCAGTCATTAAGATATTATTGCTAAGCTTTAATGATATCAGTATTATTTTTTTAGAAGTTTGGTCACAAGTGTGAAATACGTTTTCAAGGAGTCATTATGTGTAATTTGAATGAATTAATTATATTTTTTTTGTATTAGAAAAGTGCCTATACATACGGTGTACCTGAATGCATTAGTGTTAATAATATAATTGCTTTGTTATTGAGAATACATAACAATTTATATGAAGGTGCTAAAATGCACAGAAACTTGGAATCTAATGTATATGCTCCTCTAAGGGCTACAAATGTAAGCATTTCAGTTTGTATTTTTTTTTTAAAACTCCGTCTTGTGTCCGAAGTCGCCTCTGCATTGTCCGAAGCCGTCGTTCAATACACACACTCAGATTTAAAGGGGAAAACCATTAATGTCCGAAGTCACCTTACCCCAGTCCGAAGTCACCTCATATCGATGATGACTTCGGACACCATTATAAATATTAGTTATAATTAAGCCAAAGGCCTATAATTTGTTCCACTGTACACAAGATTATTCTACGTTTCTAAGCTATACATAGATGCAAAAGATTGCATTATTAAGGCTTTACCTATTGAGTTAGGCTTAAAATTAGGTCAATTAGGTCCGAAGTCACCCCGAATGACGGTACCCTGGAAAGAAGCAAACATCCATCCAGTTCCTAAAAAAGGTGCCTCTTCAGATCCATCAAACTACAGACCAATAGCTATAACTTCCACTCTTGGTAAAGTCTTTGAAATTATATTAAATAATCACATCTTAAGCATCTTGAGAATAATAAATTAATCAGTGATAGGCAATATGGTTTTAGACGATGTCGATCAACTGCAGACATTCTTTGCTTTCTTACGCATCAAATCAACCAAGCTACAGACCAACATGGTGAAACACATACAATAGCACTGGATATATCAAAGGCATTTGATAGAGTCTGGCATCAATCCTTATTGTCAAAGATGTCACACTACGGCCTTGCATCATTAGTTCCACTAATTTCTTCTTATCTTCATAACAGAAAAATATGTGTAATGGTAGATGGCCTTTATTCTCAATTTCACTCAATAAATGCTGGTGTTCCCCAGGGACCAGTTTTGGCCCCAACTCTGTTCCTCATTCATAGCAATGATCTCATATCTACCACTCATAATCCAATACATTCCTACGCAGATGACTCAACACTCCACAGTTCCTTCACATTTACCAATTCTTTCACCCAACCCGATCTTATAAATTCAAAAATAAACACTGCAATTTCTCTGAACCAGGACCTTTCTAGAATTAATGAATGGGGACAAAAGAATCTAGTTTCCTTTAATGCACAGAAAACCAAGTACTGTACATTCAATTTTCTAACCGACAGAATCTCACTGACTCTCATATATTTTTTAATGATGTAAATATTCCCACTTCCCCTAGTATTGACATTCTCGGTGTAACATTAACTACTAACTTGAGCTGGACACATTATGTTAGAGGCATTGCTAAGAATGCCTCTAAAAAACTGGGACTCCTGTACAGAGTTCGAGAATTCTTCACTGACGAGCAGTTGGCCGTAATATATAAAAGTCATGTGCGTTCTCAGATGGATTACTGTTCACCTCTGTGGAGTGGAAGTGGAGTGGTTGCATTGAGGCAGTTGGACAAAATTCAAAATAAAGCTATTAGATTAATCAATAACCCTGTAATCACACAGGACCTTCCTACATTATCCATACGAAGAAACGTTGCATCCCTTGCATTATTCTACAGATATTTTCACAGCAATTGTTCCGAGGAACTTGCTTCAATTGTGCCGCCTCTCCACATCTTTCCCCGTAGAACTAGGGCAGCTGAGAGCGCCCATGAATTTACACTTTCTCCTCCACAATGCAGAACTTCTGCTTATCAAAATTCATTTATCCCTAGAACTACTACTCTTTGGAATTCACTTCCCTCGAGTTGCTTTCCACAAACTTACAATCTACAAAAGTTTAAATCCAGTTGTTACAAACATTTTATGAATGGAGGATGCCTTTAGGCACATGGACCTTTTTGTTTTATCTGTGTTTTTCCTTCCTCCGTTCATTGTCTCGTAAAAAAAAAAAAAAAAAAAAAAAAAAAAAAAAAAATGTTTCTATGGAAAACAATATAATTACTTTTATCAAGGTTTAGTGTTAATTTATTTGAATCGATCAACTGTTTTACTTTACTTAGCTCGGTATTCATCATGTCTATCAGAGAGGGAAGGTTCTGGTGGCTGGCATAGATGGTGCTGTCGTCAGCGTACCGTAAAACCGGGTCGCTTCGGACTGCAGTGATAACTTCGGACATCGGCGATAATAAGTAATTAGCCATTGTCATTATATAATGGAAACACTTTTTTTTTTTTTTTTTGTGGGGTCCGTTTAGAGAAATGGCAAAGGAAGAGCATGTAACTGACATGAGTATATGTACACGAACAAAATATTATATACAGTACAGTACTGTACTGTATGACGAAAATTTGTACATTTTTCGCTACCCTGCCAAAATTCTATCACCCCGAAGAAATTTATTTGTATGAATGATGTTGTGACTGATATAATTTTGTAGTAACATTACCAGAGACAACATCCACCAAAGGAAATTTGTTACACTATCACTTAACCTATTGTGTTTTCCCCCAATTTTTTTTTTTTTTCTTTACTTCGGACATGGAACAAACAAATCGTTTGTTATTATTTGCCCTATGAAAATAATTCATAATACTTGTCCATCATTACAATGGTGGTTAACCCTCCGTTCCTGGAAGGGCTCTTGAACGCCCATAAAAAAGCATATAACAGGTACCCGGAAGGCCTCTTAAACACCCATGACGTCACAGCCTGTGAGCTTGGTGTGCGAGGCGTCGGTCCGACGCATGTAAACAACAGCCGGTTGGACCGACGCTCCGCATCTCCGGCCACAAGAAGGAGAGCGTCGCTTGTTCGTGTGTGCCTGTATGTTGTTGTTAAGTATCGAAAAGTAGTGTAAAGTGGCTGTTTTGGCCATAAAGTTATCTCCAATGAAATCATCATCACAGCTCAACCAGTTGACTTAGAGAGCTCTACTTAATGCCATTCTACAGGTAAATAACACAGCTACGCTTGGGGATGCGCGGGAATGCGGGAAGCAGTCTGATTAACGAATATACGGTAGCCTAGCCTAGACGTTTTTCGGCCAAAACACCCGGGTTTCGAGGAATATATATATAATACATAACCGGGGCTGGAGGGTTAAAGATCAAATAATAATTCTCAGAGTCCAAAAACCCTTAAAAATATGATAATATGCTAACCGATTTATGTATTTAGGATAATTCTGGATATATAATATATATAAATTAGGAGAGGCATATTTGTTAGTAGTCTTGGCAAATCCAACGTCAAGGCTATTAACCTAATTGCAATGACGACTTGTCTATTTTGACTGCTATGTCGTCATTCCAACCGCGGTTAAAAAGAAAACGTCTAGAGTCTACTCCTTATCTTGCTCTAGGAGACGTTGTACATTAACCAAAACTACCACCGAAGGTGAAAAAAGCATTAGAAGAGAAGAAAAAGGGGTTTACCTTAGTTACCGCTCAAGGCCCATCCCGTGTTCCGTCATGCGCCGATCCCTGTCGAACGTGCGCATGAGCGACCCTCTCTTGTTATCATTTTTTCACGCGCCTCCATTGATTGAGTCCGCTTTTGTTGTGCTCCTTCAATTCACCCTGTTTTAGGTTCGTTTCGGCTTTTCTGGCCTTCTTTTTGCTAGACAGATGTTACGTGATCTAGGACACACCTAAATGGGCTCCTCAGTGTGTTTAATGGAGACGCGTGTGGAAATAGCTACCGTAGGTACGGGGGCGCTTGGCGTTCCCCGTCTATATGTTTTCATTCTTTCTCTTTTCATATTCTTTTTTCCTGTTAGTCTGGGCATAGTTTAGCTTTTAGCTTCAATTAGCCTAGCTTGTTTATCATTCAGGAATTGCTATGCCCTTATGAGTTCTCATATTTTCATAGCCTAGGTGTACAGTTGGTTCACAACCTGAGATTTCGTGGTGGCGGTGCTGTTTGTAGAGTTTGTGTCAGCCGCATAACTAGCGTTATTCCCGAGTCCCCCCTTTCGAGCCTTCACTGTGTCTCAAGGGCCTGGGCGCTTAGTGGTTCGTGATACCCAGAGGTACCCCACGGGGGCCTCTCCCTCACTCCACAGGGTTTTTTCGCCCCTGACACATTCTCTACTCGCGGCTAGGCCACCCTTTTTCTCACCAGTTTCATTACTGGTTTTTTGTGTTTCCCTTCCTGTTTTCACCTCCATCCTTTCATCACTTTTGCCCAATCCTGGGGTACCCCACGGGGGCCCCTGTTGTGCCAAACCACCCAACCTGCCACTTCTCCTCATGGGCTTTGCTCTATCTCTGTGGGTTGGGTGGTTCCCAGGGTATGTGCCTCCTCTCCCCTGGTGTGCCTTCCTTGCCTCTCCCTTGACCGGTCGAGTCAGGATATTATCAAGGAAGACACTGCTCAGCTAGATGGTCACGGTCATCTTCGCTTGGAGTTCATAAGGAGTTGACGCTTGTTTGCCGGCCTTTTTTGGTTTTCCTAGACGCCCCTCTCGCTTGTTCGGCACCGGGCCCTCTTGGCCGTACCCGCAAATTTGCGGAGTGCTCGATTCGGCCCTCTGGGTCGTTTCGGCTCCCCGCAAATTTGCGGAGATCGCTGGGGGGTCGCGTGACGATGTGGGAGGTTTGTGTCGGTACGGATCTACCTCTATTGGCCCGCAAATTTGCGGTTATAGTTGGCTTTCACTGTTGACCCTTTTTTGTGTCATTTTGTTGCCTGATACTATATTGGTGTATGCACTTTCCTGGTGTTATAGGCCCTGCATGTAAGATGTTGAGTGGTGGTTAACACTTTCTCCATCTTCGCAGGTTCTGCTGGTGCTCTTCCGCCTCGGCCGCCCTCCTCACCTACCTCTGTGCTCCCGGTTTAGGGTGAGTACAGATTTGTTTGCATGTGTGTTCCTGTTTCCCCATGCTCCTTCCCTGGTTCTTCTTGGACATTCTCTCCACTTACACCTTCGTCGTGCTGATTCTGGTGTGTGTTCTTCTCGTGCTGGTCGGCTGCTTTGCTTTCGCCTTGGTTGTCGCTCCCCGTGCTTGGTGAGCCACATGTCCTGCTTGCGCCACTCGCTCTTTGTGTCCTCTACGGCCTACCTCCCTGCTCTGTGTGGCCCGTGTCTGGCCCTGGTGGTTGTGCTGCTCCATGGCCCTGGTTCCTCGGCGGCGGCTGTGGCCTCTGCTTCCCTTCCGTCGGTGTGGCCGATGGTCTCCCGCCACATTGGGCCTGTGGGCCGCCGTTCCCCGGCATTTGTTGCCGCCCGGTTCCGCGTCACCCTGGGTATCCCTGACCCGACTGCCGGCCGTTCACCACAGCCCGTAGCCTCGTAGGTGGAGCTCTCGTCTCACACACGAGGGGTCGGGGGTTCACTCCCAGACCGGGCGGTGCGAATTGGGCTTGTCTCCTTTCGTGTGTTAGCCTCAGTTCACCTAGCTGTAAATAGGTACCTGGAATTCGTGGACGACGTTGTGCCGTCCCATCTGGGGTTGGCACAAATGGTACAAGGCGAGCTGGGTATCATATGGTTCCCCTACGCTACTGGTCAACTTAAGCCTCCCCGCTCGCCTCGCTACTGCCCCTCGTCGTCCTCCTGCTCACCTTGACGTCGCCCGTCGCCCTCGTCTTGGTTCTCGCCCTGAGGCCGGGGTTGGCGGCTCTGCTCCTATGCGCCCTCCCCTGGCCTCTACGGATAGGGGCTCTCCTCCCTTCCGCCCGCTTTCCTTGCCCAGACGACTTCCTCTTACGTTGTCCTCTCCGCGCGCGGTTGTTCGTGCTGTCGCTGGCCCTCTGCTCCCTCCTGCACTGTCCAGGAGGGTCCGCCTGGGTGTCGTTGCTTCTCCTACTTCACCTGCTTCAGTGCCTCTTCTTCCTTCGCGGTCTCGTCCCACGGTGGGGGTCCCTCCCTCCTCCTCCTCGGTGTCGGGCCGCCCTGTTCTCTCAGCCCCGGGGGTCCTTGCTCTGTTTCCCCCCGCGGCTCCTTCTGGCCTCCTTTCACCCGGCCAGCCTTCCCCCTCCCGTCGTCCTGCTCCTCCTCCTTCTCTTCCTGCCCTTCACTTCCCGTCTCGCCTGGGGGGTACCCCTCCTCTTGCCTCGGTGAGGTTTCGGGGTCCCCTTTTTCTCGGGAGCTGTCGTGTCGCTGGAAGAGGGGGATGGTGCTGTTTCCCCCTCGGCCGTTCGTGTTTGGGGACGGGTCCCTCTATGGCGGCACGGCCGTCGTCGCTCGCCTTCCTTGGGCCGCGACGCTGCTGGTTCGTGTCGTGGGTCTCGCTCCCGCTCCCGCTTGTCCCTGCGGGCCGACCCTTCTGGGTGGGGGGGGGGGGGGGTCGCCTCTCTCGGTTCGATTGTTGGCTTTGCAGGGCTGGGTTGTGTCACGCTTCGACGGGTGCTTGGCGTCGTTGGACGCCTCCCTCTTCTCGCGCTTCTTGGCGGTGCCTCACCCTCGGCGCCTCGCCCTTCCTACCCCTGCTCCGGTCCCGCTCCCTTCTGCAGGCCTACGCTCTGGTCAGACTTCAGCCGCGCTGCCCTCCTTCCGGCTGTTCAGTCCCTGGCTGTTTTGACGGGTCTGTCCTCCTGTGGGGTGGGTTTGTGCGACGCCGGTACGCCTGGCTTCGCCGTCATGCTCGGTCGCCCTCTCCCCTTGGAGGCCTGGTTTGCTGTGGCCTTCGCCTTCATACCGTTCCGTCGACGGCTCTCCTTCGGTCCCTCCCTTAGGTTACTAGCCTTGACGTTGGACTAGGTTCGTCCCTGCTTTTGCCTCCTCTTGTGTCTGTCGGCAGGTTGGCCGGCGCGTTCTGGTCCTGGATGGGCGCGCCCATTCTTGGACTTTGTTCTATTGCTACCCGTTCTTCTCTCACCCGGGTCAGGCCTCTGTCGCCACGGTTTTTCCCTTGCGACAGAGGGTGACGGACTTCTTGTCTTGTCTTTCGGTTCCCTCCAGCCGTCTGTCCCCGCCTGCGGCTTTTCGGGGCGTCTGCGCCAGGCGCTCTTCGCGAGGGTTTGGACCGCGTTCTGCGGGTCCACCTTCGGCTCGCGGTGTCTTTGGTTCCCGAGCTGCAGGCGGTTTTGTGCGCGGCAACTCGGCGCCGCCCGACAGTGCGGTCCTCGTTCTGCCGGCCGGCCCCCTTGGATATTCGTCAGGGTTTGTTGTACTCTGCGCTATATACGTCGGGGTTGTTTCAGCTGGTTGCTTGGGTATGCTCGCTTCTCTGTCGGCGGCCCCTGCTTCCGACACGCGACGACGCGCTGTGTCGTTGCGGTCCCTGCTTCCGTCTCGCCCCGTCGTGCTGTGTCGCAAGCGGGGTCTTCTCAGTCCCGTCCTTCTGCCGGTCCTCTTCGGGGTGCTGCTACGAGTGCTGCCGCCTTGCGCGGCCGCAGGACTGGGTCGTTGCAGGCCAGTGCGTCGATTCCGCCTCGCCCTTCTGTTCTTGCCCCTTTCATCCCCGCTGTGTCGGGGCTGGCCGGTCTTCCACTTCCGGCCGCCCTTCGACGTGGTCTGCCCCGCGCCGGCCTGGGGTTGGGGGGGGGGGGGGGTAGAGGTCGACGTGGCGCTCGTGCCCGCACGGCCCGTACCGAGGGTACCTCCGCGTCAACACAATGTGTAGTTCTCTGGGTCGGCCTCCTTGTTCTCCTTCTCGCCTGGCCGACCGGGTCGCTCCCCTCCTCTCGGGTGCTCCCTCGGGTTGTTTTTGCCCTTGCGCTCCTCGGTTGCCGCGAGGGACGTTGGGGGCGGCGGGTTGCGCGGTGGGGTCTCCCCTGGTGGTGGACGTCTCGACCCCCTTTCCGCTCTTGTCACCAACGCCGGTCCATCTCTTCGGAGGTGGCCCACGTGCTCACTTCCATGCCCGAGCTGGGTAGCGTCGAGGGGGTTGATCGCCGGTCGCCCGGTTTTCCTCTCCCGTGTCTTTCTGGTCCCGTCGACGAACTGCGTCGCGATGCGGCCGTTGGTGGTTCTGTCGGCCCTCAACGGGCGCGTCGTGCACACACGGTTTCGGATGCTGCCGGTGCCCCTGGTCCGCCTGGCCCTGTGCCCTCTGTCGTGGGTTGTATCGCTGGCCCTCCAGGATGCGTCTTGGCTCGTTCCTCTCCATCCTCTCTTCCGGCGATTCTTGGCCGTTCAGCCTTCCGATCGTGTGTTCCTGTTCGCCGGCCTTCCCTTCGGTCTCCACATCGCGCCGCGGGTCTTCTCCGCACATGTGGGGCAGGCTCTGGGTCCTCTCCTCAGGAGCGGGCTCCCGCTCCTGTTTTCCTTGGTCGTCTGGTTGGTAGTTTCCGAAGCCCTCGGCCTGTGCGTTGGCGACGCCCTCACAGTCGTTCGCACCGTCGCACGGTTCGGGTTCCCCTTTTGGTGTTCCCAATTCACGCTTGACCCCGTCGCGTGTCGTGCCATGGGTCGGTCTCGCATGGGTTTTGTCCGGCGCTACGGTGACCCGGGGTCTGCCGCCCGCGGTGCACCTTCGGTGGAAGGTCTTCGCCGTGTTTGCACTCGGTCTCCCTCCTGGGGTGGCTCTGCGACTCGTTCGTGGGTTCGCTGCTTTGGGCCGCTCTGCCCCTTTCCTTAGGGAGCCTCCGGCTACTCCGCCTCCTCCTCATGGGCCCCGTGGTGTTTCCATTGCCCCTCTGGTTCGGCTCCTGCCGCTCCTGCGTCCCGTTCGCTGACGCTTCGGTCTCTGGGTTGCTCCGGGCTCGCTCTCTGCGGCTGTGCCCTGGTCCGCCCCCCCGCCGACGGTCTGGGTAGCCACAGATCCGTCGAGCGAGGTTGGGTGGGGTTCCCGATCGACCCTGGGCCGTCCACTTCCTGGCAGATGGGTGGGTCTCCCTCCACTTACCCGTCTATGCCCTCGGACTGTTGGTTCCTCTGTTCTTCCTGCGGGACCACGCGCTGGCCCTTCGGGGTCAGTCGGTGGCCTTCGGGTTAGACACTCAGACAGGCTGTCCCCTGTTTTCCTTCTGCGGGGGTTCCTCCAGGTCGTTGACTCTCTTGGGGGTCTCGGTGGAGTTGTTCTTCCTCGCGGCCCGGCACCCCTTCTCCTTGCATGCCTCCTCCCTGCCCGGGCCTGCCACCCTGTGGGCGGCCGCCCTGTCGTGGGGGCAGGGCGTTCTTGTTGAATGGGCGTTGCTCCGGACTGTGTTCGTCGACCTCGCGGCTTCCTGCGGTGTTCCGGAGGTCGCCTTGTTCGCATCGGGGGTGCCGCGCCGGTTGCCTTTGGACCTCTCCCTCCGGCCTCGCGCTCCAGGGGGGGTCCGGCCGCTTTCATGGTGGCCTGGTACGGGTGGCGGTCGATATCCATCTTTCCGCCCCCAGACGCGCTGTTGCTGTGCCCAGTCCTCGCGAGGCTGCGGCTGTCCCACGGCGGCGTCGGGCTCCTCGCGCCTCCGTGGCCGGCACGGGCTTGGTCCGCCCGGTTGCCGCGGTGGTGCCCGAGTCCGGTCCCTCTCCCTGTCTCCGGCTTCCGCTTGGGCTCGGTTGGGGACCTGCGGGCCTCGTTGGCCTTCGCATCGTGCTTGTTCATGTGGCACGGTGGCTCCCGGTCCCGGGCCCTGCCTGACTTCCTGCAGCGTTCCTGGCCGTCTTCTCCTTGGGGGCCTTCCGGGTCCCGCTGGAGGTCTTTTCCTAGGTGGCTACAGGCCGCTCGCCTGCCTGTTGGCTCTCCTTCCCTCGTCCTACGCTCCTTGTTTCACCTCTTCCGTCCGCGTCACTTTCGAGTCGCCGCTATACGTACCCACTTGTCTGCCGTCCGGGGGCTCTTTGGGTCCGTCGCTGGGCTGGTCGTTCTGCCTCAGGTGCTGGATTCCTTCCTGACGGCTGCCTTCCGGGATCGACCTCCTCCGCGCCAGGTCCCTCCGCAGTGGGATCTGGGGCGGGCTCTGGTCCTTCTGGCTTCGCCCCCGTCTACAAGGGCCGCTCCGCCGGTTCTGTTGCTCGGGCGTCCGCTCTTCCTTGTCACTCTGGCCACTGGGGTTCGGTTGTCTGCCCTAGCGGCATTGTCATGGCCCCGGGACTGCGTGCGATTCTCCCCGTCCTTGCATGGCGTCTCGTTCGCCTCCTCCCCTCCTTTTGTTGCCACACTTGGGAGGGCGGCCCCCGCTTTCCGGCCTTTCGCCGTCCAGGCTTTCCGGCTTGGGCGTCCTCGCCATGTGTTGTGCCCGGTGTCGGCCTTGCACTCCTCTGTTGCGTCTGTGGCGCCGCCTTCGGGTCCTGCTGTGTGGGTGTCTCCTCGGACAGGTGGGAGGCTCTCGCTGGTGCAGTTGGGCCGCCGCGTTAGTCGGACCGTTCGTGCCCGTCGCCCTGTTTGTAGGGGTTCTGCGCACGATGTCAGATCCTTTGCTGCCTCCTTCCAGTTCCTGCCACGTCGATTCTTCCCTGCCTTCGCCTCAGCGGTTTTTGTGGGTCTTCTATCAATTCCTTCATCTCCTCCTACCTCTCCGTGTCCAGTGTTCGACCCCCTCGGCTGGTGCTTGCTCTCGGGGGTCGTGTTTCCTGGTGCTCTGGCGAAGATCCCTGGTCTTCCCCCCTTGTCCCTCGTTCTTTTCCTTTGTTTTATGTGACAAAGGGGGGGGGGGGGGGAGTGTACGGGTTTGCAACACTGGATTACAAGTTTGGGATTATGTTATATGTATACAGTACATAAGTGTTTTTGCCACATTGAAAATTGTGTTTTGTTCTTGTGTTCAGTGTTTTTGTTGGTTTTTGAAGAAAAGGGTTTTGGGTACAGTACCTTTTTGGTTTCAGACAAGTCTATGTTTTTGCATTACTATGAATGACGGGCATGTGTTAAAACTGTTCTTTTTAGCTACTCCTCGGTTTTTCACTCTTTTATTAGACTCTCTTGTTTAAATTGTGTCTTTGTCATTCATACTTTTGTTTTATGCATTGGTTTTTGGTAGGTTGGGCTTGGATGTCCTCCTCCTATTTGTTATGCAGCCTTGACGTTGGATTTGCCAAGACTACTAACAAATTGGGAGGTTTGACGTACCTCCCAACCTACCAAATAGGAAAACCTACTATTTGGTAGTAGTCTTGGAAAATCCAACGTACATAATACCCTCCCTCACGCCGGACCCCTGCCCATCCGCGTTCTTCTGCTGACGTGAGATGTGATAACAAGAGAGGGTCGCTCATGCGCACGTTCGACAGGGATCGGCGCATGACGGAACACGGGATGGGCCTTGAGCGGTAACTAAGGTAAACCCCTTTTTCTTCTCTTCTAATGCTTTTTTCACCTTCGGTGGTAGTTTTGGTTAATGTACAACGTCTCCTAGAGCAAGATAAGGAGTAGACTCTAGACGTTTTCTTTTTAACCGCGGTTGGAATGACGACATAGCAGTCAAAATAGACAAGTCGTCATTGCAATTAGGTTAATAGCCTTGACGTTGGATTTGCCAAGACTACTACCAAATAGTAGGTTTTCCTATTTGGTAGGTTGGGAGGTACGTCAAACCTCCCAATATCTTGTCCAAAAAGATTGTTATCTGCAGTAAGAAACACCAACACATACGTTATACCTATAAAAATGCTCAAATTCATAATTTTTTTATATGCAGTGATATAGCTGAGGAGACATTTAGGTATAAAGAGTATTAGCGAGGTTATGCGTACAAGTAGACTGGGATGGTATGGACATGTGGAGAGAATGGATGAATAAAATTGGGTGAAAAAATGCAGGTCTGTGATTGTGGAGGGAGCTGCACCAAGGGGTGGACCGAGGAAGACCTGGGATCGGACTATACGCGCCGATCTCAAATCCAAGAACTTGACAAGGGAAGCAGCCCTTAACAGGGTTGCCTGGAACGCCGCCATTAGGACAAGAGACTGAAACTGCACTTATGTGTGGAACACTCAGTCTTAAAATTTTATGTATGTACGTATATTTTATGTATGTATGTATTTTATGTACGTATATTTTATGTATGTATGTATTTTATGTATGTATGTATTTTATGTATGTATGTATTTTATGTATGTATGTATTTTATGTATGTATGTATTTTATGTATGTATGTATTTTATGTATGTATGTATTTTATGTATGTATGTATTTTATGTATGTATGTATTTTATGTATGTATGTATTTTATGTATGTATGTATTTTATGTATGTATGTATTTTATGTATGTATGTATTTTATGTATGTATGTAGTATACATACCGTACCTATATATCTTCACTAGGCCTAGTTAATTTTCGAGTTATTGATTTGACAGCATTGGTTATTTTTCCTGCTCAATATTTTCTAAGAGTGAGTTCAATCCCTAACGAGAACAGATCCAAAAAGAAAATCTGTTAAACATCGTATATAACCCCCTCCTATACTGATTATATGTTAAACATCGTATATAACCCCTCCTATACTGATTATATGTTAAACATCGTATAGAACCCCCTCCTATACTGATTATATGTTAAACATCGTATATAACCCCCTCCTATACTGATTATATGTTAAACATCGTATATAACCCCCTCCTATACTGATTATATGTTAAACATCGTATATAACCCCCTCCTATACTGACTATACAGGCCTAAAAGTATTGACTGTGCATTTTCCAGTAAGACATCGGACAGGAATAAGCAGCAATAGTAAAATATTCATATACTGTAAACTAGTAGGAGCCGAAAAATGAATGAAATAAAACCACAAACGTACGTCCGAAGTTCCCCTTCGTTTGTCCGAAGTTATCCCAGCTTTCTTGGCAATCATTTTCCATAAGAAATCACTGTATGTCCGAAGTTATCCATACATGTCCGAAGTCAGCCACTTTTGAAGATGACTTCGGACATCATTTAGGATAAGGATACCTCTCTTATTATGGGGGATAATTTTAGGAGGCTTCCTGGATTACCGCGCACTATCACCACACATCGCTTGACCTAGTTAAATCTCTATAATGTGTTTACAGTCAGGAGAAATTGTTAAAAAACCTCGAAAAATGTCCGAAGTTACCCAGTTTTACGGTACTGAATGAAATTTAGCACTTTACTGGATTTAACAATATCATTAACCCAGCAAGTGCTGAAAGACTAATAAGAGTTTTACCGTTGCGCTGCTGAAAGTCTAATATAATCCAGATTTTTGAGCGCGTACCAAAACCGCGGGCTTACAGCCAGGCGGCTACAAATTGGTGTGGCTGTAGTACAACTTGGCAACTCTCGATACCACCCCGCCACACGCTCGGCCCGCACTCACTCAAGCGGTACACAAGCACTTGTCATTGAGCCTAGACGTCCCTCACGCTCTCGCCCTGATGACACAACCAGCCCTCCTTCTGGTGGTGTCAGCGGCCGTGGAAGGGAGAGAGCGGCTACTAAAGACCCGAGCTACCATTACTACGGCACGAGTAGCTCCGAGGACGAGGAATCAGCACGTAAAGCAGTGCACAGGTCATTGTCTTTCGGGGACACTGCCACGACCACCCAGGCAACTGCTACCACCACTACCACCACCGATGCGACCACTGCCACCGACGCAGGAGGCCACCCTGGGGACGCAGGACCCGCGGGGGCCACTGGGAAGACGAGGAAGGGAATGGGTAAACAAACTTTTACCTCTGCCACTACCAACGTGCCACCACCACCACCACCAGCCGCCCCTGCCCCTGCCAAAGGGACGAAGGGCAAGGCGACAAAGGCGACAGGGACAACCATAATATTGCCATCTAGGACCTCTGCTGGCCCTGCCGACGCCAACCCTAACATACAGCTGACTGCCGTGGCTGGCCTTGGACAGCGACACACAGACTTCCCTCCCTCCCACCCCAACTCTCCCCTAAACACATTCATAAGGCTTATATATCGCATAATTGGTCTATATGCGGTATATTCATTGTTATATGGGTCGCCTACATACATACACATACTTTATATATAGCATGACAGTGCTGAAAATACGATATATACGTGATATTACAGCCAACAGACCCTGTACAACTTGGCAACTCTCGATACACACCCCGCCACACGCTCGGCCCGCACTCACTCAAGCGGTACACAAGCACTTGTCTCCTGAGTAAACTCTCTCGCAGTACACGTACTTTATATATAGCATGACAGTGCTGAAAATACGATATACAGTATACGTGATATTACAGCCAAGATATTACGTGGAGAGAAAGAGGGTGGTGAAGAGAGTAGTGAAGGAAAGTAAGAGAAGAGTAGATGAGGAATTTGGAAGGAATCTGAGTGTAAAATGCAGGGAGAGTAAGAACTGTTCTGGAAAGAAGTCAAGAAAGTTAGGGAAGGTAGCAAGGGAAACGGTAAGGGTGTGAAAGATAAGAATGGGAGAATGCTAGCCGAGAAGCAAGAGAGAGTCGAATGATGGAGGGAGTACTTCAATGAGTTGCTGAATGTAAGGAATGAAGAGCCAGCAAACATAGCTGGATATGGTATGGGAGGGAGAAGAAGAGAAGTAGTGGTGGAGGAGGTGGGGATCAGGAGGTCAGAAGTGTGGGAAGCCATGAAAAGAGTGAAGTTGGGGAAAGCACCAGGAACAGATGGAGTGTGTGGGGAAATGTTGAGGTATGGTGGTGAGATAGTGATCGAATGGGTATGGAAAATGTGCAAACTAGCATGGGAGAAGGGGAGTGCACCCGATGACTGGAAGACTGGCATAATAGTCCCCCTATATAAGGGCAAAGGGGAAAGAGGATTGTGTGGTAACCACCGAGGAATATGTCTTCTAAGTGTAGTAGGGAAGGTATACAGTAGGGTAGTGATTGAGAGAGTGAGAGTGAGAACGGAGAAATGGATAGGCGACGAGCAGGGAGGTTTTAGGAAGGGAAGAGGATGTGTAGATCAGATTTTTACCCTGAATTGTGTTGTGGAGAAATATCTGGAGAAGAAACAAAAGGTGTCTATCTATCTATCTATTGCCTGACGCCGTGATCCCCGAAGGGGTGGCCACGAACGAACCGCCCCCATGCACCTCTGTCCCCAGTCAGTCGACGCCCCTCCCCCCAACCAGCACCGCCTTCATTCATGTAGTTCCTCACTCCATCCTTCCACCTCATATTCGGTCTACCTCTCCCCCTCTGTCCCTCCACCTCGCTCTCGTACACCCTCTTAGTCATTCTCTCGCTTTCCATACGTTCCATATGGCCGAACCATCTCAAGTTGTTCCTTTTCACACTTTCCAGCACATCTACCTCCACACCACACCTCCTTCTTACTTCCTCATTAGTCTGTCTATCCCTCCATGTAATTCCGCACGCACTCCTTAAGTAATTCATTTCCACTGCTCTCACTCTTGGTCTGAGTCTCTCAACCAACGTCCATGCTTCGCTTCCGTAAGTCAGTGTCGGGATTACCACACTGTCATGCAAGGACTTCTTCACTTCCATACTGACCACCCTATTTCTTGTTACTGCTTTTAGCGTTCCTACAACCCTCTTCCCCTGTTGTACCCTCTCTCGCACCTCTTCATCCATAGTCCCATCTTTACTCAACACACTGCCCAGATACTTAAAAGAGTTGACCATCTCCATAGCCTGACCGTTCAGCTTCACCTCACACTCTGTGACTTCACCCCTTTCGAAGACCATAACCTTGCTCTTCCCCGTATTTACCTTCAAATTCCGTTTTTCGCACACTGTTCCAAACTCATTTACCAGACCCTGCAACTCCCATTCATTATCACTCATCAGAACTGTATCATCCGCAAACAGCAGTATAGGTAGCTTCCACTCAATTCCCTCCCTTTTCAGCGATACACCAACATCCACTGCTCTTGATAGTATTTCTTTCATAACTCCATCCATATATACAGTAAACAACCACGGGGACATCACACACCCCTGTTTCAAACCAACATTCAGGTCAAAGAACTCGCTCTGCTCACTCTCCACACGTACTGCCGCCTTTGCACCCTCATACATGCTCTTCACTGCTTTCAGCAACTTGCCCTCTACTCCGTATATTCTAAGTACTTTCCACAAACCTTCTCTATCCACTCTGTCATAGGCCTTCTCCAAGTCCATAAAGGCAACATACACCTTTTGTTTCTTCTCCAGATACTTCTCCACAACACAATTCAGGGTAAAAATCTGATCTACACATCCTCTTCCCTTCCTAAAGCCTCCCTGCTCGTCGCCTATCCATTTCTCCGTTCTCACTCTCACTCTCTCAATCACTACCCTACTCTGTATACCTTCCCTACTACGCTTAGAAGACATATTCCTCGGGTGGTTACCACACACTCCTCTTTCCCCTTTGCCCTTATATAGGGGGACTATTATGCCAGTCTTCCAGTCATCGGGTGCACTCCCCTTCTCCCATGCTAGTTTGCACATTTTCCATACCCATTCTATCACTATCTCACCACCATACCTCAACATTTCCCCACACACTCCATCTGTTCCTGGTGCTTTCCCCAACTTCACTCTTTTCATGGCTTCCCACACTTCTGACCTCCTGATCCCCACCTCCTCCTCCACTACTTCTCTTCTTCTCCCTCCCCATACCATATCCAGCTATGTTTGCTGGCTCTTCATTCTTTCATTTAGCAACTCACTGAAGTACTCCCTCCATCTTTCGACTCTCTCTTGCTTCTCGGCTAGCATTCTCCCATTCTTATCTTTCACACCTTTACTGTTTCCCTTGCTACCTTCCCTAACTTTCTTGACTTCTTTCCAGAACAGTTTCTTACTCTCCCTCCATTTTACACTCAGATTCCTTCCAAATTCCTCATCTACTCTTCTCTTACTTTCCTTCACTACTCTCTTCACCACCCTCTTACTCTCCACGTACCTCGCTCGTTTCTGTCTCTCGGAATCTTCATTCCCTCTACTACCCAACCACTCTCTATATGCTTTCTTCTTTTCTTCCACAGCTATTCTTACCTCTTCTGTCCACCATGCTGTACCTTTCACTCCCCTCCCTCTTCTCCTCACTCCACACACCTCCTCACATGCTGCACAGATCTCATCCTTAAACACCTTGCTCATCTCCTCCACTTCCTCCATAACTTCCAGGTCGAACCCACCTAGTCGTCTTTCCACTGCTCTCCTGTACTCCTCCCTGACTTCCTCCTCCTGCAACCTCTCCACCCTCCTCACCATTCCACCCTCCTCTCGCCTCCCTCCCGCTCTCCTCACCCACTTCTTTTGTATCCTAACCTTAGCTACCACTACATAATGATCAGACAGACCCCCTCCAATACCCCTATACACCCTAGCATCCATCACAGATTTCTTAATTCGTTCATCCACACATACATAATCAATCAATGACTTTCGTTCCACCACTGTCTTATCCTTCATTGTCAACATCCGTTTCCACGTGTACCTGTGGATCATTCTGTGTCGGAAGAAGGTGTTGGCTATCCACAGCCTCCTCCCCACACATACGTCCACAAGTGCACTACCATTCCCATTCACCTCTGATGGTACCCCCCACCCTCCCACCACTCCCTCAACTTTCCTATCACCCACCTTACCATTCATATCCCCAATCAGAAATATTCTTTCGTTCTTGTCAAACTTCTCCAGGCACGCCTCCACATTCATCCAGAACTCCTCTTTCTTTCTTTCAAGTATATCCTCTGTCGGGGCATACACGCATACAATCACCCACGTTTGTATTCCTACTTTCATTCTCACCCACACAATCCTTGAACCCACAGACCCATACTCTCTTACACATTCCTTCCATTTGCTACTTACAAACAAACATGCACCTCCCTCTCGCTATCCTTCACTCACTCCAGCACACACACCTATTCCACACTCCCACTCTCTCACATCTGAACCTTTCCATTTGGTCTCTGTCATTCCACATACATCCAGCCTGGCATTCACTAACACTTCCAGAACCTCTCTCTCTTTTGTGCCATCATTCATGCCACTAACAGGTGTATGTTGCCTTTATGGACTTGGAGAAGGCCTATGACAGAGTGGATAGAGAAGGTTTGTGGAAAGTACTTAGAATATACGGAGTAGATGGCAAGTTGCTGAAAGCAGTGAAGAGTATGTATGAGTGGGTAAGAGGTATCCTCACTAGGATTCGAACCCACTCACTCCAGGTATATTTGGGAGAGTCGGGCACCGTAACCACTCGGCCATGAGCGGATATAAGGAAAGCAACCTTAGTTCTTATTTGAAGAACCAGGTTTTTAGTCTCGTGGAGGACTATGCCTTCGAACACGCGGTGAGTTTATTAGACTTCGACCATGACTATTTTTACGCTTCCCCCCCGCCAACTCGGTTAAGTGATATGCGATTTTTAATCGTCCTGATACTATTATGGAACCTCTCTGAAATGACAAATATCAATTATGTACGATTATGTACGACAGGTTGGGTAAGAGGTATCCTCACAGGATTCGAACCCACTCACTCCAGTATAATTGGGAGAGTCGGGCACCGTAACCACTCGGCCATGAGCGGATATAAGGAAAGCAACCTAATTAGTTCTAATTTGAAGAACCAGGTTTTTAGTCTTGTGGAGACTATGCCTTCGAACACGCGGTGAGTTTATTAGACTTCGACCATGACTATTTTTACGCTCCCCCCCCCCCCGCCAACTCGGTTAAGTGATATACAATTTTTTATCGTCCTGATACTATTATGGAACCTCTCTGAAATGACAAATATCAATTATGTACATATCTCACCGCGTGTTCGAAGGCATAGTCCTCCACGAGACTAAAAACATCTATCTATCTAGTCTATTGCCCGACACCGTGATCCCCGAAGGGGTGGCCACGAACGAACCGCCCCCATGCACCTCTGTCCCCAGTCAGTCGACGCCCCTCCCCCCAACCAGCACCGCCTTCGTTCATGTAGTTCCTCACTCCATCCTTCCACCTCATATTCGGTCTACCTCTCCCCCTCTGTCCCTCTGGTTCTTCAAATAAGAACTAAGGTTGTGTTGCAGATCGTTCGGTACAGTAGTAAACAAACCCAAACAAGAGATAACAGTGAGTTCTGCTGACTTATATTCATCTAACATAGGTTAGGTCACATCTAAACTAGGTTAGGTCATTTCTTTGTGGAGATATATAGGCTAGGCCTATGTCTTCTAGCAAAAACAGAGTAAGCAGACGGCGCCGAGTCTGTCGGCGATCGACGATGCGCATGGCGGGCGGTTTGAATTCATTTTCGCCGCATTTTCTCTGATTTTATACCTAATTAATGCCTGGCCGATTCGTGCCGTTGTTTTGAGGGTGCCGCTGTTCTGAATGCCGGATAAACGAGGGTCTACTGTAATATTAATATTTTTCATCAATGAAACGTTTGAATTTACCTGGACTCCAGAATTGCCCTGATTCACATTAGTCAAAATAATAACCAAAAAAAAAAAGCAAATACTGTACAGGAACATATCTTGGCAGCAGGATATTATTGAAGGTCTATCTGCCATGGAAATATGGTCATGCAAGGGTTTCATAGATCATTATACAGTATACAATATGTGATTTTAATTACTGGGTTGACAGCCCTCATCTGAAGCCATTCTCTCCTGAGTTCCTTGAGTTGACTGATCAGAACAATTTTGTAAACCATGTGTCCCACCCAACTCATATCTTAGGACACACCCTTGACTTGGTTTTCTCTCCTGTGGGTTGTGGTGGTGTTCTGGATGTTGATGTTGAGAATGCTGACCCTAATACCTCTGATCATGCTTTGATTACTTTCAGCTTTGATTTCCCTAAGCCACTCACACATGAAAAAGTAATCAGATTTAGAAATTATAAAAATGCGGACCAAAATTTGGCTAGCAGTGAAGTAAAACAGTACTTGGGAAGTATTGATACTTCCAACCTTACTTCAGATGAGCTGGTGGAGGTACATGGAAATGCACTTAAATTAGTGTTCGATCATCACTGTCCAGAAGTAGAGAAGAAAATCATAGTACGAGATGATTCACCCTGGTATAGCACTCGAGTTAAATTTCTTAGAAGAGCGTGTAGAAGAGCTGAACGTGAATGGCGGAAAAATAAAACAGACTCTACATGGTTGCAATATCTGTCAGCCAGAAGAGCTGTGGTCCACACAATCAAAGATGAAAAGAAAGTGTATTATCAGGGAAAAGTTGACTCATGTGGTAACGACCAGAGGAGGTTGGCTTCAATTGTAAACAGTTTACTTGGAAAAACAAGAGTCAGCTTAAGACCTTCTGTACCTGATGCCGAGTTGGCTGCCAACTTTGTGGCATTTTTTGCTGGCAAGATAACTCGCATAAGACAGGAACTGGATGATGCTTCTCTTGGTGAAGAACTTTCAGTTGTACTCCAACCCCGACACATTCCTAATAATGTCCTCTCATCCTTTCACTCAGTAGAGGTGGACATGATCTCGTCCTACATAAGAAACTTCAATAAAACATTTTGCCCGTTGGATCCCATAAATGTTTCCAAGCTACCAAGAGTCTATGATCACACAGTTGAGTTTATTTCCAAAATAATTAATAAGTGCTTCTCTGAAGGTAGCTTCCCACATTCTGAAAAACATGCACTACTCCGACCTACTCTAAATAAACCTGGACTTGATGTTGAGAACATGTTGAACTATCGTCCTGTCTCCAACCTGTCCTTCATATCAAAGATATTAGAGCGTGCAATACTTGACCAATTACAACCACTACTTCAGCAGAATGAAACTATCCCAATTTTTCAGTCTGCTTACCGACAGCATCATTCAACTGAAACAGCATTGATTAGAGTACATAATGATCTAGTTGAGAACATTTGCAATGGTGTGGCCTCACTATTGGTCTTGCTTGATCTCTCTGCGGCCTTCGACACAGTGGATCACGAGTTGTTATCGAGTGATTTTTATGATTGTGGTGTGCGTGACTCCGCTCTCTTGCTTCTTGGGTCGTACTTGTCAGGTAGATCCCAGAGTGTGATGGTAAATCAAGTGGTCTCGGACTCGACACCCCTGCAGTATGGTGTTCCGCAGGGATCAGTTATAGGTCCTATCCTATTTATAATTTATATCAGCAGTTTGTCTCTTCTGCTTCGTGCACATAATGTCACCTTTCACTTTTATGCAGATGACACCCAGATTTATGTGAGAATCACAAATATAGTTGATATACGGAGTAAGATGGAATTGTTGATGTCTGATATCAAGAAGTGGATGAGAGCGAGAAAACTTAAACTAAATGATGGTAAAACTGATATTCTCATCATCCGAGGAAATAGAAGAGCTGATGATATAGTAGGTGCCCTCTCCATCAATGTGGGTGGATCTCAGCTGCGACCGGCCAACTCTGTTCGAAATCTGGGTGTATATGTGAACTCCCGATTAGATTTCAAAGAGCATGTAAACCAGATAGTTAAAAGTTGTTACTTGCACATCAGAAATCTCTATTTGGTGAAGCCGTTTATAACCAGACGTTGCCTCCTGACGTTGGTTCACTCATTGGTCTTCTCTCGTGTTGATTATTGCAATGCCCTGTTGGTGGGTCTTCCAAATTATATTTTGAAGAAAGTTCAGTCTGTTCTTAACAGGGCCGCAAGACTAATTTTTGGTGTTCCACCTAGAACTCCTACTACATCTCTTCACATAGAACTGCACTGGCTGCCAGTAAGAGCAAGAATAGAATTTAAGTTGTGTTTGGTGACTTTTAAGGTTCTCAAATTTGGTGAGCCTAGGTACCTTGCGGAGCTGCTCAGGCGCCCACCGGCACACCATGGTGTAGTTGTGCGTCATGACAATGACCCTTTTTGTCTTGATGAACCAAGGGCTTTCCAGCAGTCTTCTTTCTTTGAGAGGTCATTCTCCTACATGGCTCCGAGGTTGTATAACAGGTTGCCGCTGTCCATGAGACAACTGAGTTCTGTTGAATGCTTCAAGAGACAACTTAAGACTTTTCTCTTTGAGAGAAGCTATGATCTTGAGAGAGGTGTCATGACAGATGGCTATAGAGTTTAGGCTATTTTGCCACTGCTAGTGATTGTTAAATGTGTGTTGTATGTAAGCCTTCTTTTGATGCATTGATTTTGTTCTTTTTTCTTTCTCTTTTCGAGCGCTAGTGAATTCTTCGGAAAAATTGGCGCTTATGAGAAATAAGTAACATGCTTATTATTATTATTATTAATAATAATAATAATAATAATAGTTCTTAAAGCTAGCGCATGCTAAGCTAGCTAAGGATAGCTCAATAAGGCCGATTAGGCGTATTTCCATTGGGGTCCTGTACTACTACCCCATCCCTTTGCTCATGAGGGATGGTAACGACTCAGTGCTTGTGAAAAATCTTTAATGCGCCGAGCGTGGGCGCGAACCCGGGCCTTCTGGGTGGAAGTCCGAGACGCTAGTCACTACACCAAGCGAGCCGCTTATTATTAGAATTATGAAGACCATTACATTATCAATACAGTCGACCCCCGATTTAAAGGACTAATAGGGGGGAAAGATTGTCCGAACAGGGGGTCTAGTATAGAAGCTAAAGAAGTGGATTTGGAACGCAGACAAATACAAAATAAAATAAGGTGGGAGACAAGGAGGGGGGTGAAGGAGAGGGAGAGAGAGATTGCAAGAAATGTGAAGGATAATCAAAAAATATTCTGGAAGTATATTCAAGATAATAATAATAAAAACTATTTGTCTACAGCCTACTGGGCAAAAGCCCTCATAAGGCTGGGGAGAGGCTAAAAGCGGAAATGGGTAAAAGAACAGAAAAAATAGGGGTAAAATCAATAAAACGCGTTCATCCTAAAAAGAAAGAAAAGAAACAACAGGAAAAAAGATATGACTAGAAGAAAGTATAAGACATTAGATCAGATGAAAGATGTTAATTTCCTTAAGGAAAGCAAATAAGTTGGCAATATTAAAGGAAGGAGTGTCAGACAGGATAGACTGAAGAGAAAGCTGAGAAAAGTAACGCTGCCGCTGTCGACCATATAGTGGGCATTCGACGAGAAAGTGCCGCACAGTAATGCCTGTGTCACAAGTAGCGCACCACGGGGGAGGAGCATGTGGAGTGGCCATTAAGTGTCCATGTGTGTAGCGGGTATGACTAATTCGGAGACGAGTGAGGACGACTTGGTCCCTGCGCCTGGCCTGAAAAGAGGAAGGCCACACGGAAACCGCATCCTTGATAGCACGAAGATGGATGGTAAGGGGCTGAGAAGACCATTCATGTTGCCATGCACGATAGACGAGTTCTCGAACTACGGCCTTCATGTCAGACAGGCGCAAGAGAGGACCTGCTCCTGGACCGATACAGGCTGTTTTAGCGAGCCGATCTGCTCTCTCATTACCCGCAATGCCCACATGTGCAGGAACCCAGCAAAACTGGATTTTCCAATTGGCCAAGGAAAGGTCATGTATTCGGCGGAGAATAGTGGAAATAAGTGGATCTCTCGTAGAAAGATCTTGTAACGCCAGAAGGGCACTCAGGCAGTCACTATAAATAACCACCCGAGGGGTGTTGACTGGAAAGGAAGGGACCAGATCAACCGCCCCCAACAATGCACGCAATTCAGCAGTAAAAACAGACGAATATGGGGATAAAGCCAAGCTAAAAACGGAAGCCTCTGAAACTGCAGCACAACCAACTTTCCCATCCCTCTTAGACCCATCAGTATATATGACACGGGCAGGGGCATGACTGAGCATATGCTGAAGGGCGACACACCTCTGAACAGCAGGGAGCGAGGACTTAGAACCTTGAGCAAGGAACGTACAAACCATAGGTGATGATAAAAGCCAATACGGGATGGAGGGGTCAGCCGCCTGCAGAAGGGGCATGGGTAAATCATGGTGCATAAAGAGTCTGTGGGCCAAAACCGGAAAAGACGGTAACAATGCTAGAGGGAAGTCATCCTCCCCCACCTGGTCAAACAAGTTGCTCGCAGGTGACTCAGTAGACAGCAACTGCAGAGCAGAATTCATAATTACACGCTCTCGATGGAGGGGGAGAGGAAGCTGGCCACTTTCTACGAGAAGGCTCGTAATGCGAGACGACTTGAAAGCTCCAGTGCAAAGCCTGATACCAAGATGATGGACAGGATCCAAGGTTTTGAGCGTGGTCTGGGAAGCCGTGCCATAAATAGCACACCCATAATCGAAGACGGACAAAACCGTGGCCGTATATAACATAAGGAGGGTCCGACGATCAGCACCCCAGGTAACATGATGACATTTCTTCAAGACGTTAAGACGTCTGAGGCACCGCGCCTTAAGGTCTTTGACATGGGCAGACCAGTTAAGATGTGTGTCAAGGATGAGCCCCAAGAACTTAACCTGATCAGAAAATAGTAGCCGATGTCCAGACATTGAGAGGGAGATAGTCTGACCATGTAGGTGACGTTTGTCACGATAAAAGAGAATCGCCTTGGTTTTCTCGCTGGAAAATGTAAACCCCGTAGAAGACGCCCAACGGGTAACGTCCCCCAAGACAGTATTAAGGCATCGCTGTATATGAGATAAACTGGGTGAGGTATAGTAAACTGCGAAATCGTCCACATAAAGGCTGTGGGAGACTTGAGGAGGGAGGCAGGACACCACCCCGTTGATGGCGATTGCAAACAGCGTGCTACTAAGAACGCTCCCCTGAGGGATGCCCATCTGAAGAGAGTGTAGGCGAGACAGGGTTCCATTGACAATCACCTGGAAAGTCCTATCAGAGAGGAAACCCTTCAAAAATCGGAGAAGTGAGCCACGCATGCCAGACTCAGATAAGATACGGAGAATGCGATAGCGCCAAGTCGTGTCATAGGCCTTAGTGATGTCAAATAAAATAGCCACGGTGGGGTGACCCAACACGAACCCACGCCGGACTTGATCCTCCAAACAGGCCAAAGAATGAAGCGTGGAGCGTTGAGGGCGGGACCCAGACTGTGATTGAGAGATGAGATTATGGTTCAAAGCAAAGTATAAGAGCCGAGGGTGCACCATCTTCTCAAATAATTTGCTTATGCAGGACGTCAATGAAATCGGGCGGGAGTTGGTGGGTAAACTAGGGTCCTTGCCTGGCTTCGGAATGGGGACTGTATAAGCATGTTTCCAATCAGGAGGGAAGTACCCATGCCGCCATAGTTGGTTAAAAACACCAGATAAAAAAGTAAGAGCCTCACCGTCCAGGTGTTGAAGCATACTATAGGAAATTCCATCTGGGCCAGGGGTAGCATCCTTGCAATCCCGCAAGGCAACCTTGAGGACATCGATGGTAAAAGCACTGTTGTAAGGGGAGGACGTACCCCCACGAAAGTCCAAGGAACGTGCCTCAGAACGACGTTTCTGAGAAACAAACGCTCGGGGTAAATTAGTGTCACTACCTACATCCGCCAGATGACTAGCATGAGCCATCGAGATGGAATAATCGTCAAACAACAGAGAGGCGGAAGCATTATCAAAAACCGAATGAACAGGAGATCGGTTGTTTGTACCAGTAATCTTGTGAAATTTCTTCCAAACTAAAGACAGAGACGTACGGGGGGCCAATCCGGAGACATATGACTGCCACGACTGTTTCTTCTGTGAGATAACAGTACGTTTGAAAATTGCACACAGTTTATTATAGTAGGGTTTCACCTCGCTGATAAAATACATAGCAGTAACAAACTTCACCCAAACATGTAATGGCGCATCAGCTGCCAGCGATGCCCGAGCATCCCGTAGGTGACGGGTGGAATGAGCAAGGCGACGCTCCAAACAATGTTTTAATCGAACTAGCTTGGACAGTTCAGGGGACCACCACGGGACCCGTCGAGGGTGAGGGGCACTGGATGACCGAGGGATTGTGCTATCAGCAACGGAACAAATAAAATCTTTGAAAAACATAAAATTATCATGAGGAGAATCATCATCACGAAAAACCCCAATGTCAGCTGAAAGAGAACTAAAAGAGTCCCAATCAGCTTTAGCAAGGTTATACCTGGCTAACTGACTTGACGCATTAGGGGACGTGGGAGTCAATAGTATAGGGTGATGGTCACTAGTAAACCGGTCAGCAACAACAGACCAAGTAAAAAGGGACGCTGCCTCAGCCGATGCCAAAGTAAGATCAACTGCAGAGGAAGTAGAGTGAGCTAAAGAATAAAAAGTGTGGGGACCTTCATTAAGACAGCATAGGGGAGAGTTTAAAAGCAGATCCTCAATGAGGCGTCCTGGTGCATCAGCAGAAGAACAACCCCATACCGGAGAGTGGGAGTTAAAATCACCTAAAATTAAAAATGGAGGAGGAAGACACCGTAAAAGATGGGGCAACCTAGACATGTTATAATTACAACTAGGTTGATTATATACACTACAGATGGTAAGGGCTGTACCATTAGGAAGGGATACCCTAACAGCAACAGCTTGGAATGGGGGATCTAACAATGGAACAGGTTGAAAAGCACAAGAGCGATGTAAAAGGATGGCCGTCCGAAGATGACCATCACGCACAGGTGACTCAGCTGCAACATAATAAGCACCTATCGAGTCAAGGACAGGGCCTACATGCTGGAGGCAGACACACAGAGGAGTATGCAAGCAAAGTAAACGTTGAGTTTCGCCAAGGCGACGCCTAGTGGCGAAACCGTTCATGTTCCACTGAAGTATACTATGATGGTTCATGAGTAATCACTGATTTTAAATTACTGTGATTTTGAGCCCGCTGAATACGGGCAACATTGGGGAGGGGTACAGGCAGAGGGTGAGGGGGAGGACGACCAGGCACGTCCCCAGAAGCGGCGTGTAACACACACTGGGAAGGCGGGACCTGGAGCACAGGCAATTGTGCGGGGGGAGAAGAAACCTCGCGTTGAATCCTTTCCACTAATGCTGTTGGTTGAACAGCCAGGTGACCAATACAATTAACACATATACAATGGGCATCATGAGACCCTGCAAAGTCAGAAGGAAGGTGGCAGGAGGCAATAAAGTGATCAACCTTTACACGTAAGTCATGCACATTATCATTAATAGCGGGGCCAATATAGTCTATAAAGCATTTATCACAGCCACACTGGGAAACATGTTTAGCAGGAGGCGGGGAGGTATCGACTTCCATAAGTGGACCATCGATGTCTGCAAGTTGGGCTTCGATATCATCATGGGAAGGAGTCAGAGGAGCTGATGAGACCTGCGGAGATGTCAGAAGGCGAGGTCTCCTCCTATCCTGACTCGGCACATGCCTGGGAGACAAGGCAGATCCATCCGTAGGAGGAGAGTCATAACCTTTCCTCTTCTTAGTTGCAGGATCAAAGGGAGGAGAGAAGGCCTTACTGCGCAAGGAAGAAACATCAGTTCGGGCCAGAATAACACTGGAATTACTCCTAGTAGTCACCTTAGATGAGGAAGGCAAAGCAGTAGGAGAGATGGAGGGAGGACACTGAACAGGGTCCCCTGCTACCTCAGGAGGGGGAAGCGGCACTGGCAGTAGGTCCCGGAGTGGCGAAAAGCGATTGGTTGGAAGAGGGCGAGTCACTGAAAGCGGAGGATGCGTGAGAGTAGGTCGTAAACCAGACCTAGCCACCCTAGCATACGTCAAGGAAGGTAACAGACCCTGTTCCTTCAAATGGGAGATAGCCGCTCTGTGAGAGAAGCCCCGACTCAGTTTCAAATCAAGGATAGCACTATGATAATGAAAATGCGGGCAAGTGTCGGAAAAGACAGCATGGGGATCACCGCAGTTGAGGCAGATACGGGAGGTTGCAGTGCAAGCCTCCCGAAGATGAGCTGAACCTCCACACAGGGGGCATAAATTCGGGTTCTCTTGGCAATACTTGGCCGGGTGACCAAACTTCCAGCAACTCTGGCATTGTCTAGGGCGGGGGACATGTTTTCGTACAGCCAGCCGCCGGCCCGCTATCCGAACAAAAGGGGGCAAGTCACGTCCCTCGAAAGTCAGCTTAGCGATACGGAGGGGGCCATCACGCTGGGAACCGCGCCGAGACAGGTACGTCTCAACCTTCAGTGCTGGAGTATCAGATGGGCCCATGTTCTCCAGGATGCGAGATGCAGAGTCCTCAAATGGTGTATCAATACGGATCTCAGGAGGGATAACAATTGTCCCAACACAGTTATTAAGAGTCTTGTGCCGCGTGATGGAAACTCGGGACGGCGGATCGACCAACCACTCCTGAAGAGAACGAGACTGAGCCTCAGTCCGAGCTTCAAGGAGGCGACAGCCATCCGTACCCATACGGATTTCAACATCACCGATGTCATGGCGTAGTATGGAGTCAAGCTCAAGATCATCACCTATGTCATAATTAATATTAAAAAATTTAGGCCACTTACTGGAGCCAAAAATAGTCTGAAATAGCTGGACAGAAGTTGGCGGGGTAGGACGACGTGGACGAGGTTTGGATTTGGGAGGAACATATGGCTCCAATGTTACAGGGCCAGTAGAACTAGATGAAGGAGGTAAGAGTGGCTTGGGAGAGGGATGAGTCTCTCCTACTATTGCAGCCGAGGAGGCTACTGAAAGCCCCTCGACGGGGTGGGAAGGATCCAGGGAAATGTCAGAAGTTGCGCCAGAGGTCGTCGTCAGTGTCAAAGTCGGAACCAGGGGAGGAGTTACAGTAACACCAGCCATAAATACCAAGCCATGCTGTTCCAGGAGTGTACTAAGCAGACCAGGCGGAGAGAAGGTATGACGGGAGGGATACCAGTAAGCCAACCTTTACGAAACATGGAGCCCTAAACCTTCACCAACGACACAAGTGGGGACAGAGTCCCAAGTGTCAGCTTCCTATCCTACCCCTCGGAAGGGGATGGCATTAAAATGTAAAGAGAGGCTCAAGTGTAAGCATAACCCGCTTGATGAGACTGAGGGCATGAAACGATGCAAACATCTCCAGTCGTTACATAATTATGGGCTACCGGTCAGAAAGCCAAGAGTCCCACCTCCAAGGAACGGCACCCCTGGATCCGGAGCCGCACTACGGAGATGGTCCCGCCTAGGAACCATAACATTAGGCATGTTACCGAACCACAGGTCCTAAAACTCTCGGGTGAGCCGACATGTCACCACTGTCACCACAATTGGTCCCGGGTCAAAGCTCCAATCCCAGCAAAGACCAGCTCACTCACCCAACCGAACATAATTTGAACAAAGAGGAAAAGTCCACAAAATGAAACCAAAAGGGACAGAATAAGAACAGAAGGGGAAAAACATAGAAAGAGAAAATAAAAACTACACAAAATTAGTTAAGCCGACAACGAGAGCTCGAGGGGAGAAGGCAAAAAGCATCCCCCAGCAAGCTCTAGGTGCCGGCCCGAAGCCCCCCAACCGCGACAAGGAATGTAGTAACAGGGGGGAGTATATTCAAGAAAAGTTAACAAAAAGAGTACCGTAAAATGGGGTAATGGGGTAACTTCGGACATTTTTCGATGTTTTTTAACAATTGCTCCCGAGTGTAAACACATTATAGAGATTTAACTAGGTCAAGTGATGTATGGTGATAGTGCGCCGTAATCCAGGAAGCCTCCTAAAATTAACCCCTATAATTTAAAATGTAAAACTTGCAAACTAAACAAACCAAAATTGGGACAAGGACAATATAAAGTCAAATTAAATTATCAAAATCGCTATGTGGAAACAACGCTTACTAAAATGAAAATTATTAAATAAAAGAACACAATCCACCACATAGGGTGTACATTACTACATGAGCAAGTTAATCTGTTTCCCAAGCAAACTAATCGCACATATAACAATGCACTATCGCCACGTTAAAGGAATTAGTCAAGTTTGGGAAGTCCTAGACGTTCTGGTAAATTTTACTAAACTCTGCATGAATAAAGAAACTAGTGGAGCCCCCATCTTCGCTACACCGGTCTTCGTTGATTCAATTCTCGCACCACACACCAAATATTCCCCATTTCAATTCTCGCGCCAAAAGCCTCAATTCTCGCATCAAAATCCCAGCCGAAACCCGAAAAAATAGCAAAAATAACGAAAAACTCGACATAAAACTAGAAAACAAACAAAAACAATAATTTTGTTTTAACATAACGAAAGAATCTGCCAGTAGCTTGCCGTTTAGAGACGAAATCCGAGTGAATCCGAGATCCGACCGTCAAATGCGCAAGATGCCGCCATCTTTGTATGACGTCATCACTAAGCAGACGCTTGCAGTTTAGCTAGTATCTGTGTTGACAAAACAACCGTTTGCAAGCCTTTTTGTGCCTGAACCCCTTATCTCTCGCGTTTATTATAACCTCTAGTACATCTAGTGATAGGGATGGTTGGCCTGGTGGTAGCAATGAAGGAATTTCATGCTCAAAACACAGCAAAGACCAGTCCATGTCGGATGAAAGCGATTGAAATGCCTAGCCTAGACGATGTTAGCCTAGGCTAGGCTAAGTATGACAATGATTTATAATAAAATCTGTGTGGTAAGTAATCTTCTCATAATACGTATTTATACGTCTTTTCCTCATAATATGTATTTATTGGATGTATTTGGGGCAAAATGGGTACTTGAGGGGTGGCTGGACGAATTTAGAACCTAGGCCTAGGCTAGGCCTAAAAAAATTTGCATGATAGAAACAATGCCCCAATCTACAGTATTTATGGTTAGGACTGTCATTTAGCCATGTCTACATTATTATTTACAATGCATAAGATTTAGGCCTAGGCTACTTGATGTAGCCTAGACAAAAAACATGTTTTCATAGCCTAACACTGGGAAAAAGTGCGGTAATTGTTTAGATATTGGGCCTTTTTTTTCTAGTTATTAAAAACTTATTCTATGGTGTATTATATGATACAGTATAATGCATAAAATTTAAATTGTGTACAATAAAACATGTTTTCATAGGCAAAAAATAGAAAAAGACGCAAATTTTGGCATGAGCACGGAACCGACTGAATTTTCCCCATAAGAACAGTGCCCCGATCTTGGCTGTTTCAATCCTAGCTCTATTTCTGCGGAACTGATTAGCAGCTAGGATGGGGGCTCCACTGTACATGTTAAATGTCAAAATATTATTTAAAATCAAATTTGCAACATGACAAGACATTAACAATAGTACAAAATACAAATACTGTATTGATAAGATAACTATACAGTACTATTACAAAATAATATATAAAATACAGTACAGCACTCACTAACGATAGTGCTATCGGGTAGGTACCTGTAAGCATAGCATGCCTCAAGTGACCCCTATCAATAACTACCCTACAAATAACCTACATTTATCGCACAAATAAACTAAGGAAATCGCAAAAGCAAGCAATTGATACTATCGACAATGAATACATATAATATAAAGATAAATAATTGCAAAATATGAAGTAACAACAGATATAAACAAAGAGTACTCTTTTAACAAGAACAATCAATTTAAAAAATCATCAATATTAATATTAATAATAGAAAAAGAAAAAGATAAACAATAAATACAGACAAAAAATAATAAATACAGACAAAAAGTAAGCAGAGGTTATACAAGAAACTTCAAGTTAAAAATGCTTGATTAAAATTATTGATGTCAAATTTTAGAATAGTCACAATAATTGACCCTAAAAAGATTAAATTTATGGAACAATTTACTTGTCTCAAAACCTCTGTCTACTAAGAGTCTGCATAGTAACCTAGATCTAGCCCAAAAGTCATCTACTTTAGTGCAAATTTTACAAAATCTTATTAATAAGAGAGCTATCCTTATCCTAAATGATGTCCGAAGTTTGCTTGAAAAGTTGACAACTTCGGACATAGGTGATTTCTTATGGAAAATGATTGCCAAGAAAGCTGGGATAACTCCAGACAAACGGAGGAGAACTTCGGACGTACGTTCGTGGCCTTATTTCATTAATTTTTCGGCTCCTACTATTTTATATGAATATTTTATTATTGCTGCTTATTCCTGTCCGATGTTTAAGTGGAAAATGCACAGTCAATACTTTTAGGCCTGTATAATCAGTATAGGAGGGGGATATATACGATGTTTAACATATATTCTGTTTGGATCTGTTCTCGTTAGGCATTGAGCTCACTCTTAGAAAATATTGAGCAGGAAAAATAACCAATGCTGTCTAAATACTATTTCCAATTGGGGCAGAGAAAACCTTGTTAACTTTAATGCTTCCAAAACCCAATTTCTCCATCTATCTACCCGTCAGGATCTCCCAGCGGACTATCCCTTATTCTTCAACAATACAAAAATCAACCCTTCATCTTCTCTCAATATTCTTGGTGTCTCTTTTTCTTCTGCTCTCATTTGGAAGGACCATATTACCAGTCTTGCTAAGGCAGCCTCCCAGAAGCTGGGTATGCTCAACCGCCTTAGGGGGTTCTTTTCCCCTGCACAGCTTCTTGCTCTGTACAGGGGCATAGTGCGCCCTTGTATTGAGTATTGTTCACATGTGTGGGGAGGTTCCTCTCACACCGCTCTCTTTGACAAAGTTGAAAGGAAGGCCTTTCGTATCATTAACTCCCGTCCACTCACCAACTCTCTGCAATCTCTCTCTCTCCGCCGCAATGTTGCATCTCTCTCGCTATTCTATCGCTACTATAATAATCAGTGTTCCTCAGAGCTATCCCAGTGCATACCACCTCCTTTACGTAGGGCACGTGGTACCCGTCTTGCAACTCAATCCCACCCCTACTCTGTGCAACTCTCCAACCCAAGAGTGAAACGTTACTCTCAAACTTTCTTCTACTCAACATCTGAGCTCTGGAACTCTCTCCCAGAATCAGTCTTTCCCTCTTCCTATGACTTAAATTGCTTCAAACTCCGTGTGTCCAGGCATTTTGGCTCGAACGTCCCTTGATTTTGGCCCTGTCACTCTTTCAACTATGGGGGAGGCACTCGCTATAGGCAGTTATGCCTTTTGCCTCCCTCATCACATAGGAAAAAAAAAAAAAAAAAAAAAAAAAAATCAACAACTCGAAAATTAACTAGGCCTAGTGAAAATATATAGGTATATATACTCTATCACTGCATATACACTTTTATGAATTTGAGCATTTTTATAGGTTTAACGTATTTGTTGGTGTTTCTTTCGGCAGATACAATTTTTTTTGGACAAGATATATGCCTCTCCTAATTTATATATATATTATATATCCAGAATTATCCGAAATACATAAATCGGTTAGCATATCATATTTTTATGGGTTTTTGGACTCAGAGAATGATTATTTGATCTTTTACCACCATGTTAATGATGGACAAGTATTATGAATGATTTTCATAGGGCAAATAATAACAAACGATTGTTTTGTTCAATGTCCGAAGTTAGCAAGTTTTTTTTTAAATACACAATCGGCTAAATGATAGTGTTCTAGCTAGAGCGTTATACAAGTGTAACAAATTTCCTTTGGTGGATGTTGTCTCTGGTAATGTTACTACAAAATTATATCAGTCACAACATCATTCATACAAACAAATTTCTTCAGGGTGATAGAAGTTTGGCAGGGTAGCGAAAAATTTACATATTTTCGTCATATATATAATATTTTTTTAGTGTACATATACTCATGTCAGTTTCCTAGGACTTTTACATGCTCTTCCTTTGCCATTTCTCTAAACGGACCCCACAAAAAAAAAACAATAAAAAGCGTTTCCATTATATAATGACAATGTCTAATTACTTATTATCGCCGATGTCCGAAGTTATCACCGCAGTACGAAGTTACCCCACTTTATGGGTAGGTATCCCAGAACTGATAGGAGACTTGGATGATAGGAATAGAGCAGAAACTGATAAGGAGAAAGCAGAGGTGCTGCGGAAATACTTTGGGGAGGTACTAACAGTGGAGTCGGATGATGCAGTGCCTACTATTCCCATCAAACAGGCACCAGCACTAGAACTAATAGAGTTTTCCCATGCTAGAATAAGGAGGACTATAGAAAAAATGAACAGAAGTAAGTCCCCGGGACCGGATGGGATACATCCAAGAATCATAAAGGAAGGAGGTGAGATGTTAGTAGAGCCATTAAAAATGTTATTTGAGGTATCTGTTCGAAATATGGGTGTATATGTGAACTCCCGATTAGATTTCAAAGAGCATGTAAACCAGATAGTTAAAAAGTTGTTACTTGCACATCAGAAATCTCTATTTGGTGAAGCCGTTTATAACCAGACGTTGCCTTCTGACGTTGGTTCACTCATTGGTCTTCTCTCGTGTTGATTATTGCAATGCCCTGTTGGTGGGTCTTCCAAATTATATTTTAAAGAAAGTTCAGTCTGTTCTTAACAGGGCCGCAAGACTCATTTTTGGTGTTCCACCTAGAACTCCTACTACATCTCTTCACATAGAACTGCACTGGCTGCCAGTAAGAGCAAGAATAGAATTTAAGTTGTGTTTAGTGACTTTTAAGGTTCTCAAATTTGGTGAGCCTAGGTACCTTGCGGAGCTGCTCAGGCGTCCACCGGCACGCCATGGTGTAGTTGTGCGTCATGACAATTACCTTTTTCGTCTTGATGAACCAAGGGCTTTCCAGCAGTCTTCTTTCTTTGAGTGGTCATTCTCCTACATGGCTCCGAGGTTGTATAACAGGTTGCCGCTGTCCATGAGACAACTGAGTTCTGTTGAATGTTTCAAGAGACAACTTAAGACTTTTCTCTTTGAGAGAAGCTATGATCTTGAGAGAGGTGTCATGACAGATGGCTATTGAGTTTTGGCTATTTTGCCACTGCTAGTGATTGTTAAATGTGTGTTTGTATATAAGCTTTCTTTTGATGCATTGATTTTGTTCTATTTTTCTTTCTCTTTCCCGAGCGCTAGTGAATTCTTCGGAAAAATTGGCGCTTATGAGAAATAAGTAACATGCTTATTATTATTATTTATTGTTATCTTTTAATACAGGACAAATCCCGACGGACTGGAGAGAGGCGAACATAACAGCTATATTTAAGAAGGGAAAGAGAAATGACCCAGGAAATTATAGACCAGTCAGTTTGATAAGTGTTGTGTGTAAACTAATGGAAACGGTAATTAGAGAAGGAATAATGGAGCATATGAAATCAAACCAACTTTTCAGTGGGAGACAGTTCGGATTCTTGCCGGGGAGGTCGACGGTACTACAGCTAATTAAGGTGGTAGATGATTGGATGCAAATTCTGGAGGATGGTGATGTTATAGACGTGGTATATTCAATTTTATGAAGGCCTTCGATAAGGTCCCACATAAAAGGTTAATCGAGAAAGTTAGAAGCTATAATATAGGGGAGAAATGTGTGAAATGGATAGAAGCCTTCCTGAAATATCGGAGACAGAGGGTACTGGTGAATGGAATAGGCTCAGAGTGGAGGGAAATTACAAGTGGGGTACCTCAGGGATCTGTGTTGGGACCACTACTGTTCGTTATATTTATCAACGACTTACCTGAAGTTATAACTAATGGAAGTGAGATATACCTGTATGTGGATGACACTAAGCTGTATAGAAGAGTAAGGAATAAGGAAGATGTGGGTCTGCTTCAAGGAGATGTGGAGGGCATGAAGGGATGGTCTGAGCATTGGTTAATGCCTTTTCATCCAAAAAATGCAAGTACTGTACATGCGGATTGGGACAAGCAAGATAAACAAGGTAGGATACAGTATGTGTGAAGCGATGGAGGAAGTGAATGCAGAACAGGATATAGGAGTAGTGATAGATAATAAGTTAAATTTCTCAGAACATTTAGCAGAAAAGATAAACAAAGCCAATAGAATTGTAGGGCTGATAAGGAGGACATTTGTGTCACTTGACGAAGAAATCTTCAGGAATCTCTATACAGCGCTGGTTAGGCCGCACCTGGAATATGCGAACCAGGTGTGGACTCCATATATGGTAAAGGATATAGAAGCAGTGGAGAAAGTGCAGAGGAGAGCTAGCAAGCTAGTACCAATGTTGAAGAACGCGGGCTATGAGCAGAGGTTGAGGACACTGGGACTTCCGACACTGGCATATAGGAGAAAGAGAGGGGATTATGATAGAGACTTTTAAGATAGTGTCAGGAAAGTATGATGAGGATGTGTGTGAAGGTATCTTCTTGATGCTGGAGGGAACAAGAACGAGGGGACACTCTAAGAAAATTTACAAAGAAAGAAATAGGTTGAAAAGGCAAAGAACTCTTTTTGTGATAGAGTGGTAAATGAGTGGAACGCACTGCCCCAGTATGTAGTCGATTCCGAATCAATAAGGAAGTTTGAAAGTAATCTTGATAAAGCATGGGGAAGACAAGATTTGAAGTTTGATTATAAAGCAAAAATACAGAATAGTAAAAATGTTGCGTCTGCTGCCGCCGCCGCCAACTCCGTGAACGACCGCAGTAGTGTAAGTACTGGCACTGAGCTGGATACACAGGCCTAGTTTGCCATTTTCCAGAGGATCTACTGTAAGAAACTGTAAGTTACTGGAAAAGTCTGTTACTGGAAAAGTCCCTCCGGACTTCGGTTCTTGCCCAAATATACCAAAATAATAAAGATTTTAAACTTTCTATGTATAAGTTCAACCTAATTAGATAGCAGAGAATAAAACAATATAGGTAAACAGTAGATAGAAGAGAATAAACAATTCAATGATACAAATAAACTTGTTTTTCTTACCTTAAACTAATATGTGCCCGCCACCTAACGGACAAATTTTACAATAACAGACATTTGACCATCGCTGTCCGTTATTGTTCGGCTACGGACAGAGTCCGTTAAATCCGAAATGCGTTGTATCGAGGTCCGTTAAATCGAGGGTCGACTGTACTTATGTTCATACTGGACATTCCCTTCTGAAACTACAAGAATGCTACCAGTAACTGTATCATCATATCTTTTTGTTAGACAATCACTTATCTCTCGTCTTGCTTTTGAGCTAGGTTTCTTGAAACCTGAACTTTCATCAGTTGCCTTTCTTTTCCTTTGAACAGAATATGGTATCTTGAAACCTGAACTTTCATCAGTTGCCTTTCTTTTCCTTTGAACAGAATACAGCCTGTCTTGTTTAATGTTTGTTTTATTCCTGGGTTCCGACACTGTTGTAGTGTCCACTGGCAACTGATTTGCAGTGGCACTTAAAGGATATTTGGTGGCTGCATCTAACACACCATTAATTTGGGCAAAAAGGATTTCCACTCTCTTTAAGACCTGGAGATCTTGAATGTTGTGATATTTAGGTATTATTGATGAATTAACTGAATCTAGTTTATGTTTTGCTTTCTCAATCAATGTATCAGTGGCAGATGTATCACTGCAAACAATGTCCGGAATCACCTCAATTTCTTCAACAGGATCATTGGCAGATGTATCACTGCAAACAATGTCCGGAATCCCCTCAATTTCTTCAGCAGGATCTTTAGGGTTTAGTGGCTGACTCTGGTGAAGCCCAAATTCTGTGGCAATGTTCACAATATCATTTCTTTCCAGCAATGATGCACGTGTTGTTCCAGAGGTCTCCCGCACCATGTCCAGTATTTTGTTATAGGATGTGCCCTGCATTATCATATCTGTAAAAAATAATATATATAAGAATAGATAATTAAATATAAAATGGCTCAGCAGCCCACAGGTTACAGGGCCTACACATGGATGGAGCCCATTAAGATGGATAAGTTATTAAAACTACTAGTTGTTGTTGTTGTTGTTGTTGTTGTTGTTCCCTAAGCTGCCTGGCCGAACAGCCCTGAGTCCCTGAGGAAGGCCATGGCCACGATCGGGCTTTCCCACAGAGCTCTCATTGAGTGTAGATTGTGTTGTTGGCGTAAGTGGTTGTGTGAAATGCAGTCTTCTATGATGTGTTTAATGGTATGGGGTGCTGTGTTACATCCCGGGCAGGCGCCGACAACGGAGTCATCCAGTCTCTTCTGATAGCTCAGGAGAGCTGGATGGTGTCCGCAATCTCAGCCTGGCCAGGTGGACTCTGTCCTCGCGAGGAAGGGAGGATTCGGAAGGATGGACCTCGGGAGGTCGTGCATGCAGCTGCGTGTTGTCTGTGAGTGAGTGGATGGATCGGCGAGAGATATGAGTATGGATGTGCTTCTGGAAGTTGGTTCGGGGTGGGCAGGGAGGGAGAGAGGACAATAATTGTGTGTGATACCGTGTGCTGGGTGTTGTTTTGATATTTCTTGGTGTCTGTGGGTGTGTTGCCATGTAGTTTAGTGGGTGGTCTTGGTTCGTGGAGGCTGCTGCCAGGAATTGAGTGCCTCTCATGTCCAGATGGTCTTTGACTTTGAGGATTTTGGTTTCTTGATGTAGGTGATCTGTGGGTGCAGTAGCTGTGCAGCCTGTAATGATCTTCAGGGCTATGTTTTGAATAGTCTGTAAGGTCTTATGATGTGTTTCAGCTCGGTTAGAAGCCCAGGCTGAGCTTGCGTATTCCATCACTGAGCAGTTTATATACTGTGGTGGTAGTTTCTTTGTTGTGTCCAAATTTTGTGTGAGCAAGTGACCTGAGGGCGTTAAGTCTGGGTGTCAGTTTCTTTTTAATGTTTGTGGTGTGCTGTTTGAATGTCATATGAGTATCATATGTTACTCCTAGGATTTTGGGTGTGTGTGTATGTGTTAGGGGTGTGTTGTTTATGGTGAGTTGAGGGATGTATTCGTGTTCTCCTGTCCAGCTTGTGAGCAGGGTTGCGGTGGATTTGGCTGGGGCTAGATTAAGTCTGTTTGTAGTGCACCAGCCATGTAGTGTGTTGAGATAGGGTTGAAGGAGATCTGTTGCTCTTTTTGGGTCATGGTGTGTGCATGTGAGTGTTATGTAATCTGTATAGGAAGCTAAGTTTATGTGGGGCATATTGGGTGTAGTTATATCGTGCATGTACAGATTGAAGAGTGCGGGCGATAGGACGGATCCTTGTGGGACTCCGTTTGGAAAGTTTCTGATTTTAGATGACTGACCGGCAAAAGATACGTGTGCACATCTGCCTGCTAGGAAGTTGGCCAGCCACCTTTTTGTGTTGTTGTGCATGTTTGTGTTGTAGATTTTGTTTGTTAGGTTGTGGCGGGGCATGGCATCGAAGGCTTTACTAATGTCGAGTGTGGCTAATAGTGATCTGTGTGGTGGTCTAGCTGAGTTGATGCCGTCAAAAGCTCTTTGTGTAAGGTCTGTGAGAAGAGTGTTTGTGGAGTGCAGTGGCCTAAAGCCATGTTGTGTTGGAGCTAGGGGTAGGTCGGGTGTAATTAGTTGTAATACTAGGCGTTCCATGACTTTGGAGGGGGAGCAAAGGAGTGTGATGGGGCGGTGCGAGGAGGGTAGCGTGGGGTCTTTGTTGGGTTTGGGGAATGTGATGATGATACCATGCTTCCAAATATCTGGTATTGTGTTGTGTGAATAGCTGTAGTTTGATATGTTAGTGAGTGCTTGTATGCCTTGTGGTCCCAGGTGTCTGAGGTGTATGTTGCTTATGTTGTCTAGGCCACAGGCGGGTGAGTGCTTGAGATTGTTGATGATATGCTTTGTCTGGTGATTGGTGAAGGGTGTATAGTCAGGGTCTGTGGGGAATTGTCTCTTACGTCGGATGACACGTCGGTCGTCTTTGTGAGGTTTTAGGTGGCTGACATGTGAGAAGTGATTGATGAGAGTGTTTGCTTGTTGTTTACATGAAGGAGTAGAGTCTGTTGTTGAGATTGCAGCATGTGATTGTGTTGTGTTTCTGTTGGAAAGTGTGATGCTGTTTAGTGTTTTGTAGAGTTTTTTGGGGTTTGTTTTGTGATCAAGTGTTTGTAGGAAGTTATTCCAATTTAGTTTTTGTTGTTCTTGTATTTTGTTGTTAGTTTGGGTGTTGAGTGCTTGAATTTGTTGTGTGATGTCTTGTGTGTGGGGTGCTGGGGAGTGTTTCAGTATGTCGCGTTGTCTGATGAGGTTTTGAATTTCTGGTGTGAAGTTGGGGTTGTGTCTTTTTCTGTTACCTCTTGGAATGTGTTTCTTGTCAGCGTTTTGGATAGTTTTATTGAGTATGTGTACAGCATTGTTGATGTTAGTGATGGGTGTACTGTTTAGAGTTGTGAAGTGTTGTTCTGTCTCATTTGTAAATGCTTCCCAGTTAGCTCTTTTATAATTGGTGTATGTGTGTTTGTGGCTAGCTGGGGTGAGTCTGGTTTTGGTGGTGATAATAATCGGGAGGTGGTCCGAGCCTAAGGTTCTGACCACTCTCCAGGATGTTGTGGGGGCGAGTTCTGGGGAGCAAAAGGTGATGTCTGGAGATGATGGGTTATAGAGGGCTTGGTGAGGAATATGGGTATGTTGATGGATGTCGTTAAGGATGATGAGGTTATCTGTTTGGTTTTGCAGTACAGCCCTCTGTCTGTGTCGGGGTTGTCAACAAACCAGGCCGACGTCTTGGCGTTGAAGTCACCACCCAGGATGAGGTGTGGGGTGTTTGTGATGTGTTGTAAGTGTGGTCTGTATTCATTTGGTACTATAGGGGATGTTTGGGGAGGGATGTATGTGTTTATGATGGTTATGTTGGAGGTGTTGCCAGTGCATATTTTAATTGATTGTATTTCTGTTGTGTTATCATTTGGGGGGAGGAGGGATTTGGTTTGTACACTGGTTACTATGTATGATATTTCTTTGTGTACCAGGGTGATGAGTCCACCGCCCCCGCCGACAGCCCGGTCTTGTCTGATGGTGGTGAAATTATGAAATGTGGGTGTTTTTTGTGTTGTGCGGAGTTTTGTTTCTTGTAAGATGGCAATGTGTATGTTGTGTTGTTTGATGAAGGGTGAGAGTTCGTGTTTCTTTGTGTTGATACCATCTATGTTCAATTGGAGAATATTAATGTTATGTGCACGATGTATGTTGGGTGCTGCTGCACGAGGATGGGGTGGGGGTGGGGGTGAGGGGGGGGGGGGGGGGTGAGGGAGGGGCTGAGGGGGGGGATGGGTGAGGTGGGGGTGGGGATTGGGGAGCAGGAGATGGGGGTTGGAATGGATTAGGATGGGGTGTGGTGTGTTGAGTTAAGGATGTGGATGGTATGAGAAGGTTACCACAAATTCACTTGCCCAACTTTAAATTAAGCTGAATGAGTGACTCACTACAGTCCATCCTCCAAATTTGCGAGATTATGGGCGACATGTGACCTCGCAAATTTCAAATTTGCAAATTTCAAATAACATAATTTGTGGGAATAATTACTTATGGGCGAAACCCGCCAAATTTCCGTATTAATTAATACATTTATATCGGTTGTGGGACACATTTATACATACAGTAATCTCCCCCATATAAGACCTGTCATTATCAGAACCTCGGACAGGCCATGGGATATACTGTATAAATCAATAAAGTAAAGTTGTTTATGACTTTCAAAACATTTCGATTTGAAGCGCCAAGATTCTGAGTGACCGACATCGCCGATATATAGCCTAGGCCTACAATAATTTACTTATCATTACAGTACTTATTCTATTGAAAATGCCCGTACATTTTCAAACAAATATTAGGAATTCCTATGGGTGGAAATGCTAGCCCTTTAATTGCAGACTTATTCTTGCTTGCTTTAGAATTTAAATATATAAAAGACTTAGTTGACAGTAGCAAGAAAAATAAAATCCCCAAAAAATTAGCACTTGCTAAACTGTTAAGTAATAATAGTAGATATATTGATATATCAGATTTTTACCCTGAATTGTGTTGTGGAGAAGTATCTGGAGAAGAAACAAAAGGTGTATGTTGCCTTTATGGACTTGGAGAAGGCCTATGACAGAGTGGATAGAGAAGGTTTGTGGAAAGTACTTAGAATATACGGAGTAGAGGGCAAGTTGCTGAAAGCAGTGAAGAGCATGTATGAGGGTGCAAAGGCGGCAGTACGTGTGGAGAGTGAGCAGAGCGAGTTCTTTGACCTGAATGTTGGTTTGAAACAGGGGTGTGTGATGTCCCCGTGGCTGTTTACTGTATATATGGATGGAGTTATGAAAGAAATACTATCAAGAGTAGTGGATGTTGGTGTATCGCTGAAAAGGGAGGGAATTGAGTGGAAGCTACCTATACTGCTGTTTGCAGATGATACAGTTCTGATGAGTGATAATGAATGGGAGTTGCAGGGTCTGGTAAATGAGTTTGGAACAGTGTGCGAAAAACGGAATTTGAAGGTAAATACGGGGAAGAGCAAGGTTATGGTCTTCGAAAGGGGTGAAGTCACAGAGTGTGAGGTGAAGCTGAACGGTCAGGCTATGGAGATCGTCAACTCTTTTAAGTATCTGGGCAGTGTGTTGAGTAAAGATGGGACTATGGATGAAGAGGTGCGGGAGAGGGTACAACAGGGGAAGAGGGTTGTAGGAACGCTAAAAGCAGTAACAAGAAATAGGGTGGTCAGTATGGAAGTGAAGAAGTCCTTGCATGACAGTGTGGTAATCCCGACACTGACTTACGGAAGCGAAGCATGGACGTTGGTTGAGAGACTCAGACCAAGAGTGAGAGCAGTGGAAATGAATTACTTAAGGAGTGCGTGCGGAATTACATGGAGGGATAGACAGACTAATGAGGAAGTAAGAAGGAGGTGTGGTGTGGAGGTAGATGTGCTGGAAAGTGTGAAAAGGAACAACTTGAGATGGTTCGGCCATATGGAACGTATGGAAAGCGAGAGAATGACTAAGAGGGTGTACGAGAGCGAGGTGGAGGGACAGAGGGGGAGAGGTAGACCGAATATGAGGTGGAAGGATGGAGTGAGGAACTACATGAATGAAGGCGGTGCTGGTTGGGGGGAGGGGCGTCGACTGACTGGGGACAGAGGTGCATGGGGGCGGTTCGTTCGTGGCCACCCCTTCGGGGATCACGGCGTCAGGCAATAGATAGATAGATAGATTGATGATATTCTTGTTTGCAATTTGTTAAATTTTAATCAAGTTGCTAAACTTATTTACCCTAATTCTATTCCCCTCACACAATGTAACGTAAATTATAAAGTTGAAAATTTTCTTGATATAAATATAGAGATTGTTAACCTCTGAAGTGCGCACGGGGGTAAATGAAAACCTCCCCCTGTGCTGACGTATTTGAGGTTTTTCGTCACTAAAATATTCATTGTACCATTAATAGCATTAATAATTATCCATATGCGCCTATTATGGGTTGATTATAAAGGTATTAACCTGAAACAACAATAAAACGAGTGAAAACAGCGTTTGGATGGTCAAAATCGGAGATATAGCCCGCGAGTTGTATAATCTATGGGTGAGGCAAACTCCTTTCCCGCCAATTTCCCCCAAGGCCACTGAGACACAGTCGATCGATACTCTCTCTCTCTCTCTTGCACTCGATGGCCATCAGTGATGACAACACCCTGCTTGCAACTCGCTAATGTTAGCACGAAAATATACCTCAGAATAAGGGAATAATAGGGAAAATAGGTGATAACTGAGGAATAGGAGGAAAGTGGGGAAGGAGGGGAGGTAGAGGACTGAGATTTTGCATGGCCCAGGGGCCAAAAAAAAAAAAAAATAAAAAAAAAAAAAAATTTCGATGTAAAAAGTTGATTTTTAGTTTTACTTACTCCAGAGAGTCTTCCCGCAGTCCGCCGGCCGAACTCTAAAGAGTCTTCCCGCAGTTCCCGGGTTAATGAACAGTGCATACTTAAAGTATATCACAAAGTTGATGATTTTAATTTTAACGTAATAAACTTTCCTTTCCCTAGTACGGTAGTAATATCAATAGTAAAATAACTTATAATTGTTTTTATTCCCAATTAATAAGATTTTGTAAAATCTGCACTAAAGTAGATGACTTTTGGGCTAGAGCTAGGTTACTATACAGACTCTTAGTGGACAGAGGTTTTGAGGCAAGTAAATTGTTCCATAAATTTAATCTTTTTAGGGTCAATTATTGTGACTGTACAGGTATTCTAAAATTTGACATCAATAATTTTAATCAAGCCTTTTTAACTTGAAGTTTCTTGTATAACCTCTGCTTACTTTTTGTCTGTATTTATTGTTTTTTGTCTGTATTTATTGTTTATCTTTTTCTTTTTCTATTATTAATATTAATATTGATGATTTTTTTAAATTTATTGTTCTTGTTAAAAGAGTACTCTGTTTAAATCTGTTGTTACTTCATATTTTGCAATTACAGTATTTGTCTTTATATTATATGTATTCATTGTCGATAGTATCAATTGCTTACTTTTGCGATTTCCTTAGTTTATTTGTGCTATAAATGTAGGTTATTTGTAGGGTAGTTATTGATAGGGGTCACTTGAGGCATGCTATGCTTACAGGTACCTACCCGATAGCACTATCGTTAGTGAGTGCTGTACTGTATTTTATATATTATTTTGTAATAGTATAGATATCTTATCAATATTTGTATTTTGTACTATTGTTAATGTCTTGTCATGTTGCAAATTTGATTTTAAATAATATTTTGACATTTAACATTTAGTTTCTTTATTCATGCAGAGTTTAGTAAAATTTGCCAGAACGTCCCGGACTTCCCAAACTTGACTACTTCCTTTAACCCGGGAACTGCGGGAAGACTCTTTAGAGTTCGGCCGGCGGACTGCGGGAAGACTCTCTGGAGTAAGTAAAACTAAAAATCAACTTTTTACATCGAAAAAAATTTTTTTTTTTATTTTTTTTTTTTTTTTTTTTTTTTTTTTTTTTGGCCCCTGGGCCATGCAAAATCTCAGTCCTCTACCTCCCCTCCTTCCCCACTTTCCTCCTATTCCTCAGTTATCACCTATTTTCCCTATTATTCCCTTATTCTGAGGTATATTTTCGTGCTAACATTAGCGAGTTGCAAGCAGGGTGTTGTCATCACTGATGGCCATCGAGTGCAAGAGAGAGAGAGAGAGTATCGATCGACTGTGTCTCAGTGGCCTTGGGGGAAATTGGCGGGAAAGGAGTTTGCCTCACCCATAGATTATACAACTCGCGGGCTATATCTCCGATTTTGACCATCCAAACGCTGTTTTCACTCGTTTTATTGTTGTTTCAGGTTAATACCTTTATAATCAACCCATAATAGGCGCATATGGATAATTATTAATGCTATTAATGGTACAATGAATATTTTAGTGACGAAAAACCTCAAATACGTCAGCACAGGGGGACGTTTTCATTTACCCCCGTGCGCACTTCAGAGGTTAACGTGACGATAGTGCGTTGTTATATGTGCGATTAGTTTGCTTGGGAAACAGATTAACTTGCTCATGTAGTAATGTACACCCTATGTGGTGGATTGTGTTCTTTTATTTAATAGTTTTCATTTTAGTAAGCGTTGTTTCCACATAGCGATTTTGATAATTTAATTTGACTTTATATTGTCCTTGTCCCAATTTTGGTTTGTTTAGTTTGCAAGTTTTACATTTTAATTAAAACATATTAGTAGGTAGCCAACTAATCATAATACTAAATTATATTTCATAATAAACTTATATAAACCGAGTAATCTTGGCCGAACCGATACGCATGTGGTTTTGTTTACTGCCGGTTTACTAAAGTGCCACCATTATCGAGTTTCTTCGAGCCGACTCAAGCTAGAGTTTAATCTTTCTGAGGTCGTCCTCCTAAGGACAGTGTCAGGTACCCGGGCGATTTGGCCGAAAAACGTCTAGGCCTAGGCTACCGTATCTTTGTAATTATAACTGCTAGAAATTTCCCACACATCTCTAAACGTAGTGCAGTTTCCAATCTGTAGACTGGCGTTGAGTAGAGCTCTGTAAGTCAACTGTTTCAGCTGTGATGACGATTTCCGTGGAGCGAATTTTGCCGCGATGTTGACAATATCGGAGCTTTTCAGACACTAATTTCTTCATACCATACAACAACAACATTGATCCGACGTCGCCTTCTTGTTTTCGGAGGTGCGGTGACGCAATGACCGGCTTTCTTTACATGCGTCGGATGCACGGCGTTCAGACCAAGCTGAATAGGCTTTCAAGCTTACTGCCTGTTATAAGGACACCCGGGGTCCTGCCCAACTGCCGCGGTGTCCTTATAACAGGACAGCCGGGCTGGAAGGGTTAAACCTGAAACATATTAGATACAGTATATAAATATAGATACAGTTGGTCCTCCGGCAACGCAAGTTTTAGAAACGCGGATTTGGTGGCACGCGGTACACCCCAAATATCCAAAATGTTACTAACGCGGTCAATACTTAGACTGGCGCGGGGTCTAGCTGGGCTCCGAACCTTTACTCCCGACTTTCGTAGCTCATATCTCTTCAAATACAGTAAACCCTCGCTATCTCGGACTAATTGGGGGGAGACCCAGTCCGAGATGACCGAAAATCCGAGATGTCCGAAGTCCGACTTATGTCCGACTTAACCCGGCAACTGCTGGAAGACTCTTAAGAGTTTCCCCGGGCGACTGCTGGAAGACTCTTAGGAGTCTGGGGAAAAAAAATCCATTTAAAACACCCCAATTTTTTTTTTTTTTTTTTTCCCCTGGGCCATGCCAAATATCACTCCTCCACCTCCCCTCCTTCCCCACTTTCCTCATCTCCTTCAGTTATCACCTATTTTCCCTGTTATTCCCTTATTCTGTGGTCTATTTTCGTGCTAACATTAGTGAGGTGGTAGCAGGGCATTGTCATCACTGTTACCAAGCATGGGAAAGAGCGAGAGAGAGACTATTGCGTAACAGTGTCTCTCCAGACAATATGTAACTCCCGGCCTGTATCGCCGATTTTGACCATCCAAACGCTGTTTCCACTTGTTTTATTGATGTAACAGGTTAATACCTTTATAATCAACCTATAATAGGTGCATATGGATAAGTATTAATGCTATTTATGGTAAACTAACGATGTTAGTGATGGGAACAGCTCAAATACGTCAGCACAGGAGTGTGGTGTCTCATACCCCCCATGCGCACTTCTTAGGTTAAGAGAGGAAAATGTCCGAATTGGAAGAGGGAGTCCGAGCCACCAGAGAAAACGGAGACTTCCCTATCACTAACAACTTTGATTCAAGACAAATTACAGTACCTGTACAGTATCCAGCAGACATATATTACACTCTAACCTCCATTTAACGGATTCCGATTTAACGGATATCGGCAATAACGGTCAAAAAATGTAGGCCGGACAATGGACCCAGCAACGGACATAGTCCGTTGCTATAAAAAAGTTGGAGCAAAGTCCGTTGCTCTATCTATTTATCTCTCTAATACACCTACCTAAATCCCTTATACATTAACATAACTAAGTCTTATTTGGACTTTTTGTAATCTTTGAATCATTTCTAATATGATGGAATTGAAAAATATAATATCCTTCCAGCACATAGATAAATAATAAATAAGATAGTCAACAAAATATTTCAACTCTCCCCTCCGTGCGAGCAGAGACGGAAGATTTACGTTTGATAGATTTTTTGTTTTGTTTTTTTCCCTCGATATACACTATCTATCTATCTATCTATTGCCTGACGCCGTGATCCCCGAAGGGGTGGCCACGAACGAACCGCCCCCATGCACCTCTGTCCCCAGTCAGTCGACGCCCCTCCCCCCAACCAGCACCGCCTTCATTCATATAGTTCCTCACTCCATCCTTCCACCTCATATTCGGTCTACCTCTCCCCCTCTGTCCCTCCACCTCGCTCTCGTACACCCTCTTAGTCATTCTCTCGCTTTCCATACGTTCCATATGGCCGAACCATCTCAAGTTGTTCCTTTTCACACTTTCCAGCACATCTACCTCCACACCACACCTCCTTCTTACTTCCTCATTAGTCTGTCTATCCCTCCATGTAATTCCGCACGCACTCCTCAAGTAATTCATTTCCACTGCTCTCACTCTTGGTCTGAGTCTCTCAACCAACGTCCATGCTTCGCTTCCGTAAGTCAGTGTCGGGATTACCACACTGTCATGCAAGGACTTCTTCACTTCCATACTGACCACCCTATTTCTTGTTACTGCTTTTAGCGTTCCTACAACCCTCTTCCCCTGTTGTACCCTCTCCCGCACCTCTTCATCCATCGTCCCATCTTTACTCAACACACTGCCCAGATACTTAAAAGAGTTGACAATCTCCATAGCCTGACCGTTCAGCTTCACCTCACACTCTGTGACTTCACCCCTTTCGAAGACCATAACCTTGCTCTTCCCCGTATTTACCTTCAAATTCCGTTTTTCGCACACTGTTCCAAACTCATTTACCAGACCCTGCAACTCCCATTCATTATCACTCATCATTACTGTATCATCCGCAAACAGCAGTATAGGTAGCTTCCACTCAATTCCCTCCCTTTTCAGCGATACACCAACATCCACTGCTCTTGATAGTATTTCTTTCATAACTCCATCCATATATACAGTAAACAACCACGGGGACATCACACACCCCTGTTTCAAACCAACATTCAGGTCAAAGAACTCGCTCTGCTCACTCTCCACACGTACTGCCGCCTTTGCACCCTCATACATGCTCTTCACTGCTTTCAGCAACTTGCCCTCTACTCCGTATATTCTAAGTACTTTCCACAAACCTTCTCTATCCACTCTGTCATAGGCCTTCTCCAAGTCCATAAAGGCAACATACACCTTTTGTTTCTTCTCCAGATACTTCTCCACAACACAATTCAGGGTAAAAATCTGATCTACACATCCTCTTCCCTTCCTAAAGCCTCCCTGCTCGTCGCCTATCCATTTCTCCGTTCTCACTCTCACTCTCTCAATCACTACCCTACTGTATACCTTCCCTACTACGCTTAGAAGACATATTCCTCGGTGGTTACCACACACTCCTCTTTCCCCTTTGCCCTTATATAGGGGGACTATTATGCCAGTCTTCCAGTCATCGGGTGCACTCCCCTTCTCCCATGCTAGTTTGCACATTTTCCATACCCATTCTATCACTATCTCACCACCATACCTCAACATTTCCCCACACACTCCATCTGTTCCTGGTGCTTTCCCCAACTTCACTCTTTTCATGGCTTCCCACACTTCTGACCTCCTGATCCCCACCTCCTCCTCCACTACTTCTCTTCTTCTCCCTCCCATACCATATCCAGCTATGTTTGCTGGCTCTTCATTCCTTTCATTTAGCAACTCACTGAAGTACTCCCTCCATCTTTCGACTCTCTCTTGCTTCTCGGCTAGCATTCTCCCATTCTTATCTTTCACACCCTTACTGTTTCCCTTGCTACCTTCCCTAACTTTCTTGACTTCTTTCCAGAACAGTTTCTTACTCTCCCTCCATTTTACACTCAGATTCCTTCCAAATTCCTCATCTACTCTTCTCTTACTTTCCTTCACTACTCTCTTCACCACCCTCTTACTCTCCACGTACCTCGCTCGTTTCTGTCTCTCGGAATCTTCATTCCCTCTACTACCCAACCACTCTCTATATGCTTTCTTCTTTTCTTCCACAGCTATTCTTACCTCTTCTGTCCACCATGCTGTACCTTTCACTCCCCTCCCTCTTCTCCTCACTCCACACACCTCCTCACATGCTGCACAGATCTCATCCTTAAACACCTTGCTCATCTCCTCCACTTCCTCCATAACTTCCAGGTCGAACCCACCTAGTCGTCTTTCCACTGCTCTCCTGTACTCCTCCCTGACTTCCTCCTCCTGCAACCTCTCCACCCTCCTCACCATTCCACCCTCCTCTCGCCTCCCTCCCGCTCTCCTCACCCACTTCTTTTGTATCCTAACCTTAGCTACCACTACATAATGATCAGACAGACCCCCTCCAATACCCCTATACACCCTAGCATCCATCACAGATTTCTTCATTCGTTCATCCACACATACATAATCAATCAATGACTTTCGTTCCACCACTGTCTTATCCTTCATTGTCAACATCCGTTTCCACGTGTACCTGTGGATCATTCTGTGTCGGAAGAAGGTGTTGGCTATCCACAGCCTCCTCCCCACACATACGTCCACAAGTGCACTACCATTCCCATTCACCTCTGATGGTACCCCCCACCCTCCCACCACTCCCTCAACTTTCCTATCACCCACCTTACCATTCATATCCCCAATCAGAAATATTCTTTCGTTCTTGTCAAACTTCTCCAGGCACGCCTCCACATTCATCCAGAACTCCTCTTTCTTTCTTTCAAGTATATCCTCTGTCGGGGCATACACGCATACAATCACCCACGTTTGTATTCCTACTTTCATTCTCACCCACACAATCCTTGAACCCACAGACCCATACTCTCTTACACATTCCTTCCATTTGCTACTTACAAACAAACATGCACCTTCTCTCGCTATTCCTTCACTCACTCCAGCACACACACCCATTCCACACTCCCACTCTCTCACATCTGAACCTTTCCATTTGGTCTCTGTCATTCCACATACATCCAGCCTGGCATTCACTAACACTTCCAGAACCTCTCTCTCTTTTGTGCCATCATTCATGCCACTAACATTCCATGTCGCCATTCTCAGAATGTCCGAAGGCATGTCCTTAGTCGGTCGTGGTTCGTCAACGTTGGTTCCGTCCGCATCCGAGGCTGTTCGTTCGTTGCATCCCTTGCATTATTCTACAGATATTTTCACAGCAATTGTTCCGAGGAACTTGCTTCAATTGTGCCGCCTCTCCACATCTTTCCCCGTAGAACTAGGGCAGCTGAGAGCGCCCATGAATTTACACTTTCTCCTCCACAATGCAGATCTTCTGCTTATCAGAATTCATTTATCCCCAGAGCTACTACTCTTTGGAATTCACTTCCCTCGAATTGCTTTCCACAAACTTACAATCTACAAATGTTTAAATCCAGTTGTTACAAACATTTTATGAATGGAGGATGCCTTTAGGCACATGGACCTTTTTGTTTTATCTGTGTTTTTCCTTCCTCCGTTCATTGTCTCTTTAAAAAAAAAAAAAAAAAAAAAAAAATTAGCACTCTTGCCAAACAATAGAGACTGAGGTAATCCGGCTTTTAGTCTCGTGCAATATAATATGGATGCCAGTCTCGTAACACCCTATTCCTCTCTTCACCTAGCAGTAGAGTGAGGTGGGGTTGGACCGTACTACTAGTGGAAAAATATTTATCTAAAATCACATGAAGGCTGGAAATGATTAACATTATAATATGTGGATGAAACTTTTATTACTTGCACATCCTTTGGCATGCAGATAATTACGAAATACAGTACTGTATGCTTGCAACACTGGAAAATAAATTCAAGGAGGGTACAATTTGTACGGACCATCACTCAGGGGGTGATGGACCATACAGACCACCAAAAAATTGCTTACAGCTTAAATAGACACTTAGATTTATATTAGTTTAGCCCTTATACTTAAATAGTAAAATACCCTACTATAACTGGGCAAAATATTTGGCTGGAGTCCAAGTATTAAGCAAGTAATATTTCAAATAATCATATACCGGTAAATAAAAAATAAATCATATATTATCAGAAATTACTTAAATTTGCTACCTATATAATTGCATGGATGGATGTATAAGTCATGTTAAAAGATCTTTTACAGACCCAAGGGTAACCTACCATACACAGAAATTCCCATGTACGGAACACCAACACTAGATTTTGTGGAAAAAAATTGGGGAAATTTTATTAACAGAAATAAGTCTTCCAAACCTGGCCTATAACATGCCTTAGTGCTTATATTCACTCTACTTACCTATATCTCTGATCTACAATACCTTAAGCTATCATAAATATACAGTACATAGAAAGGCATAAAATTATATCAGACATGACAAAAAACAATATAATGACCTCACATACAGTACTCATTTCAACGCTCCGTCTGGCGTCACTCAGTCCGCCGATTGCTGTGCATGCAGTGTTGCCAGTGCTACCAGGATTTTCTGATGCACCTAATTTCTAGCAATTTAGGGCTGTCGTACGGTACATCACCACGTACGGTCCAACCCCACCTGACCCAGCAGTACTGTAAATAGGAACCTGGTGCATGTGGACTGTTGTGAAGTCCCATTTGGGGTAAATTTCTAGGCTAATCTCTCCTTCTTGTATGAATACATGCATATCCGGCATAGGAATGTGGCGACTCCACCGCCCGTCACTTTGTGGCGCAGAGAGCCCCTGGAGGTTGGAGACTGTAAACCTCAACAAAACAAGCCTCCTAGTAGGGCAATTTTTTTTTTTTTTTTTTTTTTTTTTTTTTAGAAAAACAGAGTTACACCTGCAGGATCTCTCTCTCTCTCTCTCTTAATATAGCAATTTGTACGTGTTTCCCACATATTACCTACTCTCTCACACCCAAACACACATTCTCTCTCTCTCTCTCTCTTAATATAACAATTTGTACGTGTTTCCCACATATTACCTACTCTCTCACACCCAAACACACATTCTCTCTCTCTCTCTCTCTTAATATAACAATTTGTACGTGTTTCCCACATATTACCTACTCTCTCACACCCAAACACACATTCTCTCTCTCTCTCTCTCTTAATATAACAATTTGTACGTGTTTCCCACATATTACCTACTCTCTCACACCCAAACACACATTCTCTCTCTCTCTCTCTCTTAATATAACAATTTGTACGTGTTTCCCACATATTACCTACTCTCTCACACCCAAACACACATTCTCTCTCTCTCTCTCTCTTAATATAACAATTTGTACGTGTTTCCCACATATTACCTACTCTCTCACACCCAAACACACATTCTCTCTCTCTCTCACTCGCTCAACAATGTATGAGGTTACAATTACAAGTTATGAGGCCTAAATTATAGGTTTGACTCCTGTAAGGAGATAAAGAAAACCTAATATTTAGTAGTGGCCCCGTAATCATTGACGAACATGCCTATTACATAAGGCATCCTCTTCAAACACTAATCCGCCGTAGTTTGAATCTACCGCGCAGAGCATTTAAAATCTGAGGAGCCTTCATCATGAGCGCACGCGACCTCACTCATGGCTTCAGTCATTATGAATTGGGTTCTCACTACGAAAAAACTTCGTAAAAAATCAAAACAAAAAGAAAATAAGAATAACTATCCAATAAGCTTTCCATCATATCGTGGATGTACTTGTGAGGATCTTTGACCAGACGCTGATTCAGGCGTCATTCTTCCTTCACTGACATATCAAGTAAACCAAAATCCTTAATACATCAACGAATGGGAAGGGGATGGTCGGGAGGGCCCCAGTCGTCAATGATTACGGGGCCACTACTAAATATTAGGTTTTCTTTATCTCCTTACAGGAGTCAAACCTATAATTTATTAGTGGCCCCTCCATCATTGACGAACATGCCTGATTTCTAAGACTGGAGGGGGACATTCGTAATCATATCATAACTCTAGAAAAGCAGATAATCAAACAACCTCATAGTATTCTTACTTTGAAAATATATTTAAATACGGCGCAGCCCATATATATACAAAAAAGGGGTTCAAGCAGGTGCGTGCTTCAAAGAAGCCTGCTTGACAAAAAAGGGTAACTCTGGAGATTCTGTTAACAGATCTGTAGTTACAAAGGCACCCCACTCAACGAGTGGTGACAAAAATAACAAGTTATAAGTTTACATGTGCACATAATAAACCCCATAATATTCGTAGAAATAATTTGCAAAAGATCTCCACTGTTTAATACTAAATTGCTTTCACAGCTAAAACTACTATAACAACCCCGTTGTTTGTACTAACATTGTACTAGCACAATTTCTCGCAGAGAAAGTTTCATATCACATTATCCATAAATTGTATCACAGCTCTTACATTCCGGCGGGGTCTAGGGTGTCCTATGTTACACTGACTGCACCCCCCCCCCCCCTTTTTCCTTGAAAGTAAACAAGTGACTGAAGGGCCACCTAGACCCTCTGCCTTAAAGCTATACATGGTAAGGAAGGTTTGTCTAGAGCAACTGACAAGTATCTAGTCAAAAACGTATGATTAGATGCCCACAACTGTGTGGACGAAAGATCTTCTACTGAAAAGTTCTTCAGGAAACGTAAAGAGGCTGCCCATTTGCGTAAATCGTGGGCCCTACCCACAACGCCGGGATTACTCTCTTTAATGACTTCGACCAGAAGAGAAGCTAATCCCCGTTTCAGTAAGCGTTTACCCGTACTCGCTACCCACAAAGCACTTTGGGGGTTAGAGGAGCCACTCTCAAATATTTGGTTAGAGCTTGCACTGGCCATAGAAATGGTGCACCTTTCCCCTTTTTAACGCCGGCACCGTGAACTCAGAAAACACGTGTGCACTGTGCTCAGTCTTGGCTACAAATCCCGGGGAAGGTGCAATGTGAATACATTCATTAAGTCTACCAAACCTAAGGCAATTAGGTGTGTTGCTCATCGCCGCCAGCTCAGACACTCTGTTCCCGGTGGCCAAAGCCAAAAGGAATACAGCCTTTTTTAAAGAGTAATGCAAAAACTGCAGTATTTTGGTACAGACGAGAGTGAAGTAAAGACAATGCCTTGTCCAGAGACCAAGTAGGCATGAGCTGACGGGGAGGTGGGCGGAGTTGAAACATGCCCTCATAAAACCTGTTTCCTCCGCTACCGGTATGGAGAGACCTGTAAGGTCTAAAAAGGGCACTCTAATCGCAGTTAAGTGATTTTTTAACGTTACCACAGATAAACGTTTCTGCTCAAACAGATAATATAAATAATTAAAAACTAATGCGACGATGCTTTGTCCAGAGACCATGTAGGCCTGAGCCGACGGGGAAGGTGGGCGGAGTTTAAAACCTGCCCACATAAATCACTTTCAGATAAATGTTTCTGCATGAACAGATAAATTAAATAATAAACAACCCACGCCACCGGGGGCACAGTTCGTGTTGTTCGAAGAATCGGAGACGTAAAAGCTTGCCAATGCGATGGAAACTGTCGCTTTGTAGACTGGGTATATTGATTCGTGAATATCTTGGTCACGTCGCTACCAGATGGTGCTAGCCACTTGGCCTCCTGACTGTCCAAAATGAACAAGTCCGCGAGGTTTCTAGGTTGCCAACTGTGGTCTAAGTGGAACAACCCGACCAGGAGTGACACTGGGTGCGGGCACCACGTGTTCAAATGCTGGTCCCCCACTGCGCCGGCCACAGGGGCGCGATTAGCGAGACAACGCCTCGCTAATCCTGTAGTTTGTGGACTACGTGGCACATAAGAGACGCGTCTGGCGGCGGAAAATAGATAAATGGAAATCAACCTGTTCTCGTCCGTCATCAGAGCGTCAGGTTCGTCCGCCGGCGTTATCGGCCGGCGGGTGAGGTATGACTGAGTATAGCCATACACCTTGGCTGTGGCTGTCCCTCGCTTGCGAGCTCGGTATACTCCCTGAATGGGAGCCCTCGTCCGAGTCCCGTAAAGGTTTATGATAATTAAAAGCTCCCATAGCTCGTTAACACATTGAAAGTAGAGCTGGGGAGCAAAATCATAAAGTATACTAATTAAGGTAATTTATATTTAAGTGTATTAAAATAAATTACTATCAATAAACATAATATTATCATAATATAATCATAGAAAATATATATGTTCATTATGATTCAGCTATTAAATTATTTCATTAACAAATAGAAATAAGATAGGGCTACCTGAGCTTAACGGCGTTGAACATACCGCAATGAGAGGTTCAAGTGCCGACACGACAGAGACTGGGGGAAAACTACCCCGCCCCCGTGAACTACCAGGTCACCTGGTGCAACACCGGTACTCCGCCCTGGAAAGAGAAATTTCCGGGGATTAATGCTCATAGGGTTACACCCAAAAAATGGTACAAAATATGTGCCTCAAAACCGCCGGTCAACGAACCGTAGCACTCCATCACTACTTTTCGTTGTCCCTTTAGATTCATATTAAAGATTTCAGCATATCTATACCCGTCCAGAAGATTTACGCATATCTTCTGAACCCTCATAAAGATGAAGCATATCTTTATTAAAGATGAAGTCTTGCCAGTATCCCTTTACACTTGAAACACTAGTAAGATTCCGGCATCTTTTTATCCTATAAAAAGTCTAAGCCTATCTTAATCTCTAATCTGGCTTCTCCCAGAAGCCCTCATAGATCGCTGTCTTGAAGGCCGTGACACCCTATTGTATCAATCAATTGTTTGGCAAAATATCACGAATTGCAAATCAGTTAATATAACCACCCAACGGTACAACCGCCGGGTTTTATATGCAATGTCAAACCAATTGTACCTGCCCCAGACCTCTTTGTAAAAAGGTCGCCGGGAGGGAAAGACTAAACAAACAAACGGCATTGTTTCAATGGCTTATTAAGGATTTCCGCATATCTTTTACCTGTCCAAAAGAATTAAGCATAACTTCTTAATCCTCATAAAGATGAAACATATCTTTATTAAAGATGAAGTCTTTCAAGTATCCCTTTACACTTTCAATTGTTTGGCAAATTATCTTGAATCGCAAAACCGTTAATATAACCACTCAAAGGTACAACCGCCAGGTATTATATGCAATGTCAAACCAATTATACCTGCCCCAGGCCTCTTTGTAAAAAGGTCGCCGGGAGGTAAAGACCAAACAAACAGACAGCAATGTTTCAATGGCTTTGAAAAGCAGAGAAAACTAAGTCCAACAGGTGTCAGCCTGATCACCTAGAAAACTGTGTGGAGCCCCCCTCGACGGGTATAACCCAGGAAGCCTGATCCCAGGCTCGATCATAGAATACGCAGTTTCTGATGAGCCCTCAAGCGACCAAACTAGTCGGGGTAACTTACCTATTTTAGCCATCCTGACTAAAACTCGGTAAACAAAAACGGTGTCCTCGGAGCAATGAGAAAAACGCCGGAAAGGTAACCCACACTAAACTATACATGACAGGAGGGCGTAATGCATAAAGCAATGACTAACACAGGAGGCCTGATCCCAGGCTCGACCACAGAAAACGCAGTTTCTTATGAGCCCTCAAGCGACCAAACTCGTCGGGGTAACTTACCTATATTGAGCCATCCTGACTAAAACTAGGTAAACAAAAACGGTGTTCTCAGAGCAACGAGAAAAAAAAACGCTGGAAAGGTAACCCACACCAAACGAGACATTTTAACACCTTTTATACAAAGGGTGTGTGCAAAAATAGGGATACCTGAACAGGAGGGCGTAATGCATAAAGCCAAAAACCGGGGCAAAGGTAGCCATGACAGAGACTGGTGGGATACTAACTCCAGGGTCTGCATAGACCCGCCGGGGCCCAGCTCTGGAAAAAGCAAATTTCCAGGAATTAATGCTCATAAGGTTAACCCAAACATGTTCGCACACAAGTGTTAAATAACCCGCCGTGTAATGAGACGTAATACTCAACGACTACAGCCTGCTACGCGGTGGGGTTTCCTAAGTAAAAGATTTCAGAATACCTTAATTTGTCCAAAAGATTTATGAATACCCTCTTGACATAATATATAAAGACCAGCATGGTGTTTATAACTGATTAAGTCTTTCCGGTGGTGTTTGTTTCAAGATTCAATTTTGGAAAAACCCCACCTAAAAAAGACGCCGGCCCCCGAATTATCTCGTAGATCAAAAACCGGGAAGCCTGACAAATATACGAGATCTAACTTCTCCCGAAGTATCGTTTTAGATCGCCGTATGATGAAGGCGGTGATACAAAACGTATCCCTCAATTGTCTGGTTAACTAACTGAATTGTAAATTCGTTATTCCCATTCCTCCAAGGAGCACCCGCCGGGTGAATATTAGTTGAAAAAACGTTAACCCCAATTGTGCCCTAAAGCGCCGTATGTTGAAGGAGGTGATACACAATGCATCCCTCAATTGTCTGGTCAACTAACTGAATTTTGCAAATTCGGGCATCCCACCCTTCCAGGTTGCACCCGCCGGGTGATTTAAAGTTTTAAAAGTGAACCCCAATTGTTCCTAACCCCACTTCTTTATAAAAGATCGCCGGGGAGGAAATACAAATATTGCGAATTGCAAATCAGTTAATATAACCACCCAAAGGTACAACCGCCGGGTTTGACATGCAATGTCAAACCAATTGTACCTGCCCCAGACCTCTTTGTAAAAAAGGTCGCCGGGAGGGAAATACTAAACAAACAAACGGCATTGTTTCAATGGCCTATTAAAGATTTCAGCATATCTTTTACCTGTCCAAAAAGAATTAAGCATAACTCCTTAATCCTCATAAAGATGAAGCATATCTTTAATAAAGATGAAGTCTTACAAGTATCCCTTTACACTTGAAACACTAGTAAGATTCAGGCATCTTTTTATCCCATAAAAAGTCTAAGCCTATCTTAATCTCTAATCCGGCTTCTCCCAGAAGCCCTCATAGATCGCCGTCTTGAAGGCCGTGATACCCTATTGTATCCATCAATTGTTTGGCAAATTATCTCGAATCGCAAATCCATTAATATAACTACCCGCCGGGTTTGATATGCAATGTCAACCCAATGATACCTGCTCCAGACCTCTTTGTAAAAAGGTCGCCAGGAGGTAAAGACCAAACAAACAGACAGCATTGTTTCAATGGCTTTGAAAAGCAGAGAAAACCAAGTCCAACAGGTGTCAGCCTGATCACCTAGAAAACTGAGTGGAGCCCCCCTCGATGGGAATAACCCAGGAAGCCTGATCCCAGGCTCGACCTTAGAAAACGCAGTTTCTGATGAGCCCTCAAGCGACCAAACTCGTCGGGGTAACTTACCTATTTTAGCCATCCTGACTAAAACTCGGTAAACAAAAACGGTGTTCTCGGAGCAACGAGAAAAACGCCGGAAAGGTAACCCACACTAAACGATACATTACAGGAGGGCGTAAATGCATAAAGTAATGAATAACACAGGAAGCCTGATCCCAGGCTCGACCACAGAAAACGCAGTTTCTTATGAGCCCTCAAGCGACCAAACTCGTCGGGGTAACTTACCTATTTTGAGCCATCCCGACTCAAACTCGGTAAACAAACACGGTGTTCTCGGAGCAACGAGAAAAAACGCCGGAAAGGTAACCCACACCAAACGAGACATTTTAACACTTTTTAAACAAAGGGTGTGCGCAAAAATAGGGATACCTGAACAGGAGGGCGCAATGCATAAAGCAAAAACCGGGGCAAAGGTAGCCATGACAGAGACTGGTGGGATACTTACTCCAGGTTCTGCATAGACCCGCCGGGACCCAGCTCTGGAAAAAAAGAAAATTTCCAGGAATTAATGCTCATAAGGTTAACCCAAACATGTACGCACACAAGTGTTCAAGAACCCGCCGGGTAACGAGACTTAACCCTTCAAACCCGGTTGGTACACACGTGTACCATTTTTTTTTGGCCCCAGGAACCCGGGTGGTACTACATTGTACCATTGCTTGAAAGCCTGTGAGCTTCGTGTGCGAGGCGTCGGTCCGACGCATGTAAACAACAGCCGGCTGGACCGACGCTCCGCATCTCCGGCCACAAGAAGGAGAGCGTCGCTTGTTCGTGTGTGCCTGTATGTTGTTGTTCAGTATCGAAAAGTGGTGTAAAGTGGCTGGTTTGGCCATAAAGTTATCTCCAATGAAATCATCATCACAGCTCACCCAGTTGACTTAGAGAGCTCTACTTAAGGCCATTTTACAGGTAAATAACACAGCTACGCTTGGGGATGCGCGGGAATGCGGGAAGCAGTCTGATTAACGAATATACGGTAGCCTAGCCTAGACGTTTTTCGGCCAAAACACCCGGATTTCGAGGAATATATATATAATATATAGCCGGGGTCGGAGGGTTAATACTCAACGACTACAGCTCGCTACGCGGTGGGGTTTCCTAAGTAAAAGATTTCAGAATATCTTAATATGTCCAAAAGATTTACGAATACCCTCTGACATAATATATAAAGACCAGCATGGCATTTATAACTGATTAAGTCTTTCCGGTGGTGTTTGTTTCAAGATGCAATTTTGGAAAAACTAAAAAAGACGCCGGCACCCGGATGATCTCGTAGATCAAAAGCTGGGAAGCCTGACAAATATACGAGATCTAACTTCTCCCGAAGTCTCTTTTTAGATTGCCGTATGTCGAAGGCGGCGATACAAAACGTATCCCTCAATTGTCTGGTTAACTAACTGAATTGTAAATTCGTTATGCCCATCCTTCCAAGGAGCACCCGCCGGGTGTGAATAATAGTTTTTAAAAAACGTTAACCCCAATTGTGCCCTAAAGCGCCGTATGTTGAAGGAGGTGATACACAATGCATCCCTCAATTGTCTGGTCAACTAACTGAATTTTGCAAATTCGGGCATCCCACCCTTCCAGGTTGCACCCGCCGGGTGATTTAAAGTTTTAAAAGTGAACCCCAATTGTTCCTAACCCCACTTCTTTATAAAAGATCGCCGGGGAGGAAATACAAATATTGCGAATTGCAGATCAGTTAATATAACCACCCAAAGGTACAACCGCCGGGTTTGACATGCAATGTCAAACCAATTGTACCTGCCCCAGACCTCTTTGTAAAAAAGGTCGCCGGGAGGGAAAGACTAAACAAACAAACGGCATTGTTTCAATGGCCTATTAAAGATTTCAGCATATCTTTTACCTGTCCAAAAAGAATTAAGCATAACTCCTTAATCCTCATAAAGATGAAGCATATCTTTAATAAAGATGAAGTCTTACAAGTATCCCTTTACACTTGAAACACTAGTAAGATTCAGGCATCTTTTTATCCCATAAAAAGTCTAAGCCTATCTTAATCTCTAATCCGGCTTCTCCCAGAAGCCCTCATAGATCGCCGTCTTGAAGGCCGTGATACCCTATTGTATCCATCAATTGTTTGGCAAATTATCTCGAATCACAAATCCATTAATATAACTACCCGCCGGGTTTGATATGCAATGTCAACCCAATGATACCTGCTCCAGACCTCTTTGTAAAAAGGTCGCCAGGAGGTAAAGACCAAACAAACAGACAGCATTGTTTCAATGGCTTTGAAAAGCAGAGAAAACCAAGTCCAACAGGTGTCAGCCTGATCACCTAGAAAACTGAGTGGAGCCCCCCTCGATGGGAATAACCCAGGAAGCCTGATCCCAGGCTCGACCTTAGAAAACGCAGTTTCTGATGAGCCCTCAAGCGACCAAACTCGTCGGGGTAACTTACCTATTTTAGCCATCCTGACTAAAACTCGGTAAACAAAAACGGTGTTCTCGGAGCAACGAGAAAAACGCCGGAAAGGTAACCCACACTAAACGATACATTACAGGAGGGCGTAAATGCATAAAGTAATGAATAACACAGGAAGCCTGATCCCAGGCTCGACCACAGAAAACGCAGTTTCTTATGAGCCCTCAAGCGACCAAACTCGTCGGGGTAACTTACCTATTTTGAGCCATCCCGACTCAAACTCGGTAAACAAACACGGTGTTCTCGGAGCAACGAGAAAAAACGCCGGAAAGGTAACCCACACCAAACGAGACATTTTAACACTTTTTAAACAAAGGGTGTGCGCAAAAATAGGGATACCTGAACAGGAGGGCGCAATGCATAAAGCAAAAACCGGGGCAAAGGTAGCCATGACAGAGACTGGTGGGATACTTACTCCAGGTTCTGCATAGACCCGCCGGGACCCAGCTCTGGAAAAAAAGAAAATTTCCAGGAATTAATGCTCATAAGGTTAACCCAAACATGTACGCACACAAGTGTTCAAGAACCCGCCGGGTAACGAGACTTAATACTCAACGACTACCGCTCGCTACGCGGTGGGGTTTCCTAAGTAAAAGATTTCAGAATATCTTAATATGTCCAAAAGATTTACGAATACCCTCTGACATAATATATAAAGACCAGCATGGCATTTATAACTGATTAAGTCTTTCCGGTGGTGTTTGTTTCAAGATGCAATTTTGGAAAAACTAAAAAAGACGCCGGCACCCGGATGATCTCTTAGATCAAAAGCTGGGAAGCCTGACAAATATACGAGATCTAACTTCTCCCGAAGTCTCTTTTTAGATCGCCGTATGTCGAAGGCGGCGATACAAAACGTATCCCTCAATTGTCTGGTTAACTAACTGAATTGTAAATTCGTTATGCCCATCCTTCCAAGGAGCACCCGCCGGGTGTGAATAATAGTTTTTAAAAAACGTTAACCCCAATTGTGCCCTAAAGCGCCGTATGTTGAAGGAGGTGATACACAATGCATCCCTCAATTGTCTGGTCAACTAAACTGAATTTTGCAAATTCGGGCATCCCACCCTTCCAGGTTACACCCGCCGGGTGATTTAAAGTTTAAAAGTTAACACCAATTGTTCCTAACCCAACTTCTTTGTAAAAGATCGCCGGGGAGGAAATACAACAACAGCATAGTTTTATATTGGCTTTGCAAAACCGAAAAAACTACAAACAACACGTGTCCGTATGAACACTGTTAGATGGGTACTGCCAACCCGCCGGGAAACATAAGGAGCCTGCAACAGGCACCCCAGAGACGCCGTCCTGGGGAGCTACAGACACCCACTCGCCGGGGAAACAAGCCTGTTTTAAAACCACGCGTGGCCAAAACTCGGCATCCAGCCGGGGTTATCAAGGTGAAACCTTGAAAAACCCGCCGGGAAAAAAAAAAAACCCACCTCGTTCAGATACCATCTGAACGCACCACCGGACCGAGGCGTAGCCAAAACACAACTAACGCCGGGCCCAACATAGTCCGTGGAAATAGCCAATACACAACTAACCCAGGACACATAAATAGTCCGTGGAAATAGCCAATACACAACTAAACCAGGACACACATGACACAGTAGTACATATTGAAAAAATAAATCAATAACACTTGTATATGTGGTAAAGCTACGAGAGGCTGGCTAGGCCTAGGCAGACGGATAACATTAACATGTCGGAATAAAAACAAAAGCACTGAATTATATCACAACAGGAACCACCGCCAACACCCCACTGTAGCAAATACTTCCGGCACAGGGAAGAACTGACTCGGGACTCAGAAAAAACTTCACTAAGTGAAGAAAAATACGCTGGGAACGTCAGCAAAAATACGCTACCTCATCAGAAAGATAAAAGGAAGCAATAACGCGTAATGAAAGCCGCCTGCATCACAGAGCTAGCTAACTGTGAAAAAGTTCACCTGTCCACAACAGGACCACGAGGGTACATCCGAAATAGATGCCCAAAACACACAACCCAAAATACACTGCACTGCGGGCAACCAGCCCAGGACACTCCTGCTACGCCTATCCTAACCTTACTCGATACATCCCGGAGTAAACAAATGAGAAAAAACTCACTAGGGACGCAGCAAATGCGGAACCAGCGGAGCGTGGAGAGACACGTCCGGGCCGGCTGATCGCAGAGCAGAGAAGGAAGAATGACGCCTGAATCAGCGTCTGGTCAAAGATCCTCACAAGTACATCCACGATATGATGGAAAGCTTATTGGATAGTTATTCTTATTTTCTTTTTGTTTTTATTTTTTACGAAGTTTTTTCGTAGTGAGAACCCAATTCATAATGACTGAAGCCATGAGTGAGGTCGCGTGCGCTCATGATGAAGGCTCCTCAGATTTTAAATGCTCTGCGCGGTAGATTCAAACTACGGCGGATTAGTGTTTGAAGAGGATGCCTTATGTAATAGGCATTTTCGTCAATGATGGAGGGGCCACTAATAAATCAGGATTTTCACATGCCTTTGAACTGTACAATTGTGCATAAAAATAGTATATACTTTACCAGCATAATAAACCTATCTATCTATCCTCAACCCCCTCTGTACGAGCAACTTCTATAAAATGTTATTCTAGCTATACAGTATTTAGACGATTTTATGCAGTTTGAGAAGGATAATAGTTAGTAAAATGGGTTAATCTAAGTGAGAGCTTGAGTTTATAAGAAAAATGCATCAGGACTGCTCAGAAACACAAGATAAAACCAGGGCTGGGTGCGTACCTATTGGACAGAGCCCGCATACCAAACACCAAACACTCATGGACTTGTCCATGTATGATGCGGATGCCATTACCGGTACTGGAAAACAAAAAAACTACAAAAAATATGGTAAAAAAAAAAAACTAAAAGAATAAACTTGATCTACCAGTACTGCGCTTCCCGACAGTCTGATGTTCTGTAGCAGCGTCCTCTAGCGTCAAGCGCCGCATGTACGCCCTCAAATGATATATCAAGACTTTAATTAGTACATCAGATGAATGGGAAGGGGATGGATGGGAGGGACAGAATCGTCAATGATTCCGGGGCCACTACTAAATACTGTACTGTAGTAGGTTTTCATTCTTCCCTTCGGTATTCAAACCTACAATTTATTAGTGGCCCATCCATCATTGACCAACTGCCTGTATTCTCAAGTCTGGAGGGGGATATTCATCAAAAATATCAACAAACCACTAACAAATTACATAAGGTCGAGTGAAACACGCTATATAGATCAAAGTTAAATATAACAAGGGCTAACAGATGGTGTTTTTAAAGTTACATCCGTCAGTAACCCTAGACCTAAACTTTTAAAGAAGTAGCGGTCTAGCGTCCACATAAACTATGCGTCTAGATTATGTACCGTATATAAAAATATTCAAGTATACAGTCAGGTCTCGATATACAACGCGTTTTATATACAGTACACAGATTCGTTTGGACACAGTAACCCCAAAAGTTCCAAAGTCAGCCACAACACGGAATAGTCGGGATCATACACGGGTGGTGGCCCAAGCCTAGGTATACTGTATACTGTATAAATTATTAAGAATTTTATTTATGCATCAAATATCTGTCTAGATTAAGAGTATGTGAACAATTTGGAATCGAACATTCAGTCAAATTTAATCCTATAAAGAGCAATATCATAATATTTAAATCTAATCTTCTATTGAAATCAAAGCTACCTAAATTCCATTTATATGAAGAAATTATAGAAGAAGTAAGTAAAGTAAAGTATCTAGGACACTATATTTCATGTGATCGCTCAGATGATGAGGATATGGGTCGTCAGCGAAGGCAACTTTACATGCAGGGAAATTCAATATTAAGAAAATTTCATATGTGCACATGGGATACAAAAATAACATTGTTCAACTCCTACTGCTCACCAATGTATACAGCACAACTATGGTGGAACTATAAGAAAATTACAGTGAATAGACTAAGTATCTCATATCACAATATCATGAAAATGTTTCTGGGGCTCTCAAAATATGAGAGTACAAGTACGCTATGTGCCTATATGAACTTACACTGTTACAAATCACTCATTAGAAAGCTAACATATAAATTCATTCAGCGCCTTAACACTTCTGAGAACAGGATCATTAAAATGCTACAAACTCCAAGCATAGTGTACACCTCCAGGATCCAGGCACACTGGAGGAAGTTGCTCTATATTTAACCTTAAGTAATGATTTCAGGTCTGCTACTCTACAGAATTAGCATACCGGTACTGATCCTCATAGTGCAGTACAGTACCGATATTCCTATACTGTACTGTAGCAACATACTGTACCGGAAGCTAAATGATGTGAGGCATGGTACTGTACACAATTAGGGACAGTGGTTTTGGTAACACAGTAGTTTGATGACCACTGTTTTTGGTTGAGGCAGTGCTGTGAACTACATGATAGCAAGCTGGGTATTATTTAATTTCTTTTTATTTTATGTAGCCTATGTACAGTAGCTTATATATATTTATATATATTTATGTTACTGTAAGGTATATATGGACCCCAGTATGGTCCCCTCTGTACTGTGTGAGTCTGAAATAAAGTATTATTATTATTATTATTATTATTATATAAAAATATTCAATTATACATAGGTATATCACAAAATATAAAATACTAAAAATATATGTTTGTACAAAGTATTACAAAAATAAATGTACTTTAAAATAAATTGCATACTTCTATAGACTTAATCTATTAGGAAAAAAACTTGGATAATGATTATTCTATCACAATATACTTAACTTAAACACACACATATGTAAGGTAGGGGAGAGGTCTCAGCTGCTGACTCCCCCCCCCCTTTCCCCTCCTTTTCTCCCAACATGAAACAAATGCTTCAACTTAGACCTTCTGCCTTAGCTAAATACATTGTAAATATGGTTTAGTTAAGTTCACTGACAGGTACCGCGTCAGAAAGGTGTGATTAGAGGACCGTAAGTTGGTTTGCTGGATGTCGTCCAAAGAGTAATTTTTTATGAAACTGAGCGATGCAGCCCACTTACGTAAATCATGTGCTCGCCCAATAGCACGTACAGGGTTACTCTCTTTAATTACTTTCACCAATAGAGCCGCTAACTGCCGCTTTCTAAGGCATGTACAGTACCTGTCTATGAAACCCACAGCGCCCCAGCCTGTAGAGGCGAGGCCGCAAGCATATAAAGGGAAAGCGACTTGACTGGGCACAATAAGTGGTGACTATCGCCGCGCTTGAGGGCTGGGACCTCGAATTCAGAAAATACATGATCAGCATGTTCATTCTTTGCTAAAAAATTGGGCGTCGGTGCTATATCAGGTTATTACACAACAGGCTAACCCTTAATAAACGCCGCATGTACACCTTTTCTATTTTTCTATTAAACATTGATCTATTTTGTGTGTTTTTAATTTGACCTTAGTAATTTGTTAGTGGTTCTGGTATTCTTGCTGAATGTCCCCCTCCAGACTTGTGACATCAGGTTCATCGTCAATGATGGGGGGCAACTCATAAATTATAGGTTTGAGTTCAGAAGGGAAGAAGGAAAACCTAATATTTAGTAGTGGCCCCGGAATCATTGACGATTCTGGCCCTCCGTTCCATCCCCTTCCCATTCATCTGCTGTATTTTAGAAAG